>VFFE01007127.1:827832-938389 GCA_008921705.1 Burhinus oedicnemus | reverse complement strand
AGGAAAAGGAGAAAAATAGCTGAAAACATTTAGCAATTACTGAACCATTCTTCTCAAGCAACACAGACTAAGAACAGAGCAAAATACAAAGCAACCACTTCCTCTCCTTTCTACACTCCAAGAAAAATGATCTAAGCAGAGTTTTATATAACCCAGCAGAATAAAAAAGCAGAGATTCCATTAAATTCACTGACAGCTTCGTCTATTTTATATGGATACAGTTTGGATGGCTTAGTGATAGGTCTCAATGGGAAATTTCTACAACACACAAAAAGATACATTTTTTACATATTCATTTGCTGTTCCCACAGATTTTAAAAGTACTATGTGGGTAGCAGCTACTTATGTTTGATAGTAGCTATAGAGGAACCCTATCAGCTGGGAGTTTCTTTTGATCCTGGTAGCTATCCAAAATGTTACATTTATTTCCAAGTTTTCTTTTATGTCTTTGAAATTCAGCCCAGGAATCTCAGAAGAACTGTGTCCTGGCAATACGTCCTCTTTCAGGTCCCCTTTGGACCTGAGGAGGGGTCTAGCTTTAACCAACACTTGGCATCACAATCCAGCCTTTGTCTGTTCCCTTCCCAGCTGGATACACTGAATAATGTGAAAAGAAAAGTTTGGCAAACTTCTCTTGAAATTTTGGGTAAAAATTATTGTGGGGAAAAAAGCTTTTTTCCTCTAAACCAGCTGTGTCATGTCTAAATGGGATTTTTTAAATTTTTTTTCCATGGTTTGAACTATTAGACTTCAGATCACAGAAAACTCCCTGAAAACTCCTGCTGCCATCAATGCATCTGACTGCCTCTATTTTGGGATCATGCCTCAGGATCCCCAGGCAAGGGCTTTTCTTGTCTGCATGGGTCAACCCTTTGAGATCTGAGCCCACCAGACCATTTCTCTGCTGGCACTGATTACGTAGTGCAATACTCTGGATGCGTATTCATCATACGGGCACAGGGAACATCTGCTGAAAGCATATATCATCCTTACAAGTGTGTAACTGTGTGTGAATTATAGAGAGGGGAAGGGAGTGGACTGTGTGGTCCAGTGGTCGGAGTCAGGGAGCCAAGTTTTCCCAGCGTGAATCAGCAGTGACTCCAGCAGCTCCAGCAAGGCAGGTAGGTGTAACGTCCAGCTTTCCTTGGAGGAAATCCTTATTTACACCTGTATGAGTCAGAGGAGCATCTACTCTGCGAGTTCCACCTCTGCCAAGTGAAAAAGTCAATGTGTGAGCGCGGGGAATCCTTGACTTCTTCATACTCAAGGGGCCACCCATCTAGAAGCTGGTCTCTGAAACCCAAAAAGAGGACACTCCTGGAAAGTCCCACTGACACCTCAGAGCAAGGATTAGAAAACCACATTATATGTATTGAGAGAGGAGCCTTGGCCTCACCCCGGGCAGTGGTTTCCCACCATCACAGGCTCATGAGCAACAGCTCCCAGCAAGGAAGACACTACTGCCTTTGCTCTCGGGCTGGCCTCACGTTCACCTTGCTTACTGCACAGCGCCATGGCTTAGGGCTCCAGCTTGGCTAAAAGGTGCTTCTAAGGGGCCAGATTCTGCTTATTTTTATTGATGTCCTTATGGTGCTTTTATTGCTGTTACTCTACCTCCATTGGATCCAGGATTGTGAACACAAAACAATCTCCCTTAAGTCAATGGTGTAAATCCTCTACTAAGAGTGGTTTTACTCTAGTTTTATGCCAGAATAACTGCAAACTCAGTACGAATGAAAAGAACAGTAATTTATATTCCTGGCCAGCTTTTCTTTCCCAGCTCCTGCCCAGAACAATTTCATATCTATAACGTTCCTTTGCAGCTGTGGGGAGTAACAGAGAAACCTACTCCAAGGTAACACAGTGTTAGATTTTAAAATGAAGAAATTAAAGACTGGCACCCTTTTTTAGAATGATACAAAGAAACAACCTGAACTTTCTCCAAAACTAAATTAGCCTGCTAAAAAAAGCTGGGAGATAAATACAGCTGATTCTCCCATGTAAAGAAATAACAAACAGGGTTTGTTTCCAGACAGGCTTCCTGGTTGCAGGTAGAATCCTAAAAAGGAAATCCCAAAATAAACCAGCAAAGAACAATTTTACCATACCAAATCCTTGATATTTTACAGAATTGCTGTTGTTTCCCTCTCCTCATTTGCTAGGTGTCTTGGGGAAAAAGAAAAGTTAAAGCACAAAAGAAAAGTTTTGATTTTCTAGGAGATCAGAGAGAGCTTTATTAGAGGTGGAATTATTTATACCTGCAGAGAATAGGTTTCACCTGTCCTAACTAGCTCTTAAAAAGACCATGCAGATAGTCCTAGCAGTCACCTAAGCTCTGGGGAAAGGCAGAGAAGGGATGGAGATGTTTCCAGGAGGCAAGCTGTCCCAGCAGTACAAAGCTTATGTTTTACCAGTGATGGGGCAAGTGCCATAGGTTAGACCTCACATTAGATGAAAAAGGTCCAATTCTTATTAAAAAAACCCAACTTTCATTAGTTTCTTCAGTCACTCATTTTCACCTTCATCTTGCTTTTTAATTATGCTCTAACTGTAGCTAGACACAGAAATGATCAAATGCAAGATTAAATGCTTTAAGGACTGGTCCTAAATAGGTTCCCTTCCCTGGGAGTATTGACTATACGTTGCTCTATATAGGCAGGTATTGGGATTCCTTTTTCACAAGAAAATACTGCCTTTTCTAGTTTGCCCACCTCCACTTGTTAGCACTGTTGTGTAGCCTTGAAAAGATTTGGGCTTTGTAACTGACAGCCTGCAAATGAGATTTGTGCCTTTCGATTGAGCAAAGCTGGAAATCTCATCACTGCAGCTAGGTTATACTTCCATTTCCAGACAACACATTGTGCAGGAGAGCTGAACAAAGGAGATGCAATAAGCCGGGTTCTTTGTTTTGGAAGTCGGGTGGGGTTTTTTATTTTTATTCTTATAGCAATTTTTTGGGCTGAAGAAATGGTACTCCATAACAATCCCTAAATACAAGTGCACGGTCCAGTTCTGGAGTATATCCTGTTCCACTGTTGGTTCGTAGAAAACACAGGCCAGTGAAATACCACTTTTTCTCAATAGCCACATGAAATTATTAGATCTGTTGGAATAAAAGCAATAAAGAAAGGGCAGACAGGGCATAAGTTCAGTACCTGCTGTGCTCTGGAGCATGTAAGTATTCTAACAGAGCAAAATCTTTCATAACTTCTGTTACATGCTGATTTGACAGCAAGAGGACCATGGCGGTTGTTGGTGACCTTATCTTGGGAGAACAGCTCCTGAAGTACGCCCCTCGAATATGCCCTTTTATCTCCTAAAACTACCCCGATTTACATACTAATTTATTACCTAAGCAGTCTTGCATCCCGTATGATACACTTAGCGTGGCCTCATTCTCCCTGTTAAGATTACATTCATATTGCTTTGACCTTGACAGCAACATTAAGACCACCTAATGCATCACTTTCAGAATTCACAAATGTGTAGAAAAATGCTTGGTTCATCACAGCTTCACTTCACTAATATCTCATAAGGACACTTGATGTTAAAATAGCATATTATCTTCTCTCCACACACTGTAAATTTACTAGCTAGTATAATACAAGATTAATTGCTATCATTACCCCACTATATTAATTTTCTTATGTTACAGTAAACATTATATACTTATTTCTATTATACATACAGTGCTACATCTGCTAAGGAATTTAGCAAACGGTTTGGTTAGGTCAATTAAGATTTTCCTTGTTTAATATGTATTCCTTTGTCACCATTATTTTTAAAAGACTTAATCTAAACAAATACCTTTCTGCAGACAATGCCCTGATTGCATGATCTGCGCTGGGATTTAGGGAGTCACAATAAAGTGAGGCTGAGCAGTAGGAGACGGGGGAGGCAGTCTAAGGCAGGAGAAGCACAGGCTCTTTTCTGTGTTTTACAGCGTAGCAGAAACCTGGCTGCTTTCAAGGCACCGGATTTCTGCTGTGAGGTGCCAGATGATAATTTAGCTCTCCAGCTCCAGCTGTGCCAGACACACTTCATTTTCATAACCAGTTACATCAGGGCACCGGGACATTTAGAAAGACTGAATAAGGAGTTCGTACACTGATAAAAAATGTCTGGGGCAAATGGTGGTTGTGTTTACACTGCTGCGCATATGAGGCCATCCTGCTGAGGCTCCTGCTTTGATGGAGTTACATCCCATTTGCACCACTGTAACTCCAGGCAGAGCCTGTCTCCCAAAATCCAGGCCACGGAGGAGAGGTGCAGAGCTTTAACTCAAAAGTTTCTTTAGCTGCGAGGGTAACGAGCCAGCCAGCGGCACGCCGGCTCCTTCCTCACCTTCTGTTCCCTGTCATCTCTCAATCTGTCTTCATCTCTCCTGCTCTTTTACTCATTTTCACATTTCCAAGAAGCAAACAGTAAGGTTCGCTGTTGTTCCTGCATGCCGGTGGCAATTTTCAGCTCAGAATTTGGGTCTGCACCACAAGAGGCCACGGTGCCGCTCACGATGAATGTGCTGGACGCTGTGAACCTGACAGCAGGAGCCAAAACAAACCCTCCTCTGATCCGTGCATTGTCCTGTTCAGGAAATATTTCCGAGCTAATTGCACTAGCCTGAAACCACAGGGGGATTTAGGAATTAGGAGCTGCAGCAGCAGGAATGGTGCACCCAGTCACGGGCCAGCAGCGTGCAGTGGTACGAGCTGCAAAGAAACTCCCTGCACCAAACTGCTTGCTGTAGAATCACAGAATCATTGAACTGCTTTGGTTGGAAGAGACCTTTAAGACCATCAGGTCCAACCATTAACCCAGCACTGTCAAGTTACCACTAAATCATGTCCCTCAGCACCACATCTACACGTCTTTTAAATACCTCTAGGGATGGTGATTCCACCACTTCCCTGGGCAGCCTGTTCCAGTGCTTGATAACCCTTTTGGAGAAGAACTGATTGAGCACTGTACCAGTACCAGTGCTTGATCCAAAACGTCCAGCAATCAATGAAGGAGAGGCACTGAGCAGTTGGTGTTGCTTCTGACTTTGCGTATTTCTTCCCATGGAGGGACTCTGAGGGTTTGTAGGGTGATGCAAACAAGTTTTGCAGCGTAAATGAAAATCAGAGTATTTGGGGTACTGACTTCCATTAACCTCCTGCCTGGAGGCACTGCCAAGATGCTGTCCGTGTTACACGTGCCTCAGTCAGGCTCTGGAGACCAGACATTGTGTGGCTGAGCGAGCTGCTGTGTATGAGTGAGAAGAAATGCTCTTCTTTCAGGATCGAGGAAATAAAGATTTAACTGAAAAAAATCAGCCTACGGTCTTGTTTTCTCATTTTCTCTACTTTGCTCAAAAATCAGTTTAGTTCGGTCAGGTTTTCAGCCATCCTGCTAGGTCTTGTCCTGGTAACCCTCCATACAGGTCTGCAGAGCCTCCCTCCACTCCACGTGTGTTTGGAAAGGATGGACGAGATCTCCAGAAGTCATTGGGGAGGAGAGCAGAGAACGGCTCAGCGTTGGCCTGTTCCTAACACAGGGTACCACTGAGAATTAAAAACCAAGATGAAAGCAGAAGAAATTCATCTAAGTGTCTCAGGTATAACTAAATAATGGGGTTTGTTGTGTAAATTAAGTGGGGGATTGAAGGGGTGTGCATGTTTCTGTCTACGCCATAATTATAAATACATGAGCAAGAACTTTATCAGCTGTGGTACAGAACGATTGGAAGCTTGGCCTGGGTGTCCACAGACAAATGATCAGGATTTATTTCTTTATTTGTCCCTGATGGAACACTTAGAAGAAAATAAGGGAAAATCCAATCTTTCTTTGCAGAAAGAAATCAGGCCTGTTTTTTTGGTGAGAGGTGACAGGGATGCAAGACCTAAATATTGGGCTTTGAAAATGCCAGCACTACTCTATTGCATACCTCATGCTTTCATTCTCTTTACTGGGCATCTTCTTGGACTAAAATTCCTGCAATGCCTCGCGATTCTTTTTCCTAAAAGGTGGCAGGCTGTACATCTTGGGATTTGCATGTAGGTGGTTTAAGGAACATAGAAATTCAGCTGCAGAACCACGTACTTTTTGTTTGGATGAAAAAAAATCAAGCCTTTCCCAGGGAAGCAGAGGATCTCTAGGAAAAAATATATATAGTTAACTGAAAACCTACTTTCCTTTCAAAAACAGTTGTGATGGAGCATTTGCAACAAGCTGTAGCCAAGATCCAGAGTAATGCATAGGGTAATGTTTCTTTAATTTTTTTTTTGGCATTTTACATCCTTTTTCTCCCTGAATAATACTCCTTCTTTTCTTCCTACTCTTCAGTAGACTAATTCCCACTCTTGCTTTTAATCCTAT
This sequence comes from Burhinus oedicnemus, assembly GCA_008921705.1. Taxonomy (NCBI): domain Eukaryota; kingdom Metazoa; phylum Chordata; class Aves; order Charadriiformes; family Burhinidae; genus Burhinus; species Burhinus oedicnemus. The sequence goes on along the minus strand of VFFE01007127.1, from coordinate 932,032 downwards.
TAAATGTGGACATTTATTGTGGCACAACTGACTGAATTGTAAACGGTATGGTAGCACCCGAATGTACAACCAACAGGTTGAAGCAGGGTCCTTGGTAATGCTGTCTGCACTTGTGCATCCCTGTAACGACAAACCAGCTTTTCGTACTCAATTATTAAGTTCAACGATTGGTTCGTGGTCTTTTTCTAGAAATGAAAATATCTTGCAACAATCTTCATGTACGCAGCGCATCTGTCACTCTCAGCCCACAGCCCTCCTCTTTGACTGTAACTGTAAAAAAACAAGATCTGTTTCATACCAGACTAAATGCTGGAATGCCATAAATCCCACCGCACACCTTTTTAAAAACAGCTATTTTTTTTCTGAGGCACTCCAGCGGGTTGGGTAACATAGACCCCGGTGTTGTGCTGGGGACCGTTGTGAGACTTCATGGCAGCCTCCCCGGTGAATTCTTCATCCTCAAAAAGTGATTCCAACCCCCTTACCCCATCCGCTTAAATAAAGACACCCTTACAAGGCATGTTTGTGTGCTGGCTTTCAAGGCTTTTCATTCATTTTTTTTTTTTTTTTTTCTTCTTCCCTGCTAGAGCAATGACTGGATGTTTCTTCTCTAGCAGTGGAAGGGGAGGAAAATGTTTTGAGGATGGGAGCAATTCAGAAAATCTTACTGATTATGATTTACTCTGATTCTGCCCCTGTAGCAGAGCTCACCCTTATCTAAAAGCACAATGGGGACTTTCGCCCTGGGCCAAGCCGTGATGGTCTTCCTCAAAACCTGACTGATTTCTCAGGCCTCTGAATGGGTGAGGAGTGTCTAGTTCCCTCTTTTTCCCAATGTCAGGCCTTTTTGCAGAGGTCTTCGCCAGGCATGACACTCTTTTTTTCTCTTTTTCTTAATTCCACTCCAATTTTTTGTGCAAGAGCATCCCAGACTCTGCTACTGCTAGTGCCAATGGTCAGGAAAACAGCCGTTTTCCGTGGGTGTCTGACAACCTCAGCCATGCCCTGCGTGAGGTGGGCAGTGAATGCTCTAAGGGGGAACGCATGGGACCAACGAGGTCAAACTGTGGAAAAAAGATCTGCTCTCCACACCACTTCAAGGCCAGAAAGAACTGCCAAAGGGAACATCCCAGCAAATCTGTCCCTCTGCCCATTCCCCAGCGCCCCTCACTGTTCCTGGCCAGGGTGCAGAGGGATGCTGCTGGGTCAAGGGGCTCCCAGGACACTCATACATTAGTCCTGCTCCATTTCTACTAAAAAAGAGGGGAAGTCCATCACTAGAATTAGGAAAAAACTATTTTTTCTTTTTTTTTTCTTTGTGTTGGAAAATATGAAGGCATTGGAATACTTCTAATCCTGAACTAGGAGAGAAATTAAGAAAAACAACAACTTATCTAAACCAGACTTTTAAGAAATATGTGGAAAAAGTCAGGCAAAGCTTTATATATAAACATACACATAGGTACACAAACAAACCTGTGATTCAGAATACTCCATGTAACTAACTTTCATTTTCAGAAACATCTTCCAAACACAAGGTGAAGCTGGACATCTTTATTATTTTAAAATGTTCAAGCTAGCTGATTCAGGAGGTTTTTTATTTACTTTTATACCCGAAATAAAGGTGAAAACACTGATTAACACAGACCCATTCTGCCAAAAGACCTTGAATTGCACCTAATAGGCATTTTCCCAAGGAATCCTTCCCTGGGAAATCCCAGCTCCGCTTTCCTTCCACCCTGAGCTCCCCATCTAATTTCTACACGTTTGCACCAGACACCCACATATCCTTGGATATATGTCCAGAGACCAGAGAATTTATGTGTGTTTCTTCCTTTCACTGTGTCCTCTTTCTCAAGCCCCTATTATACTCCTATTCGAGATGTTCTTTAAAGACGTTAATGTAAATATGTATAAATATATAAATATATAAATATATATGTGTGTGTTGTGTGTGTGTATATATATACCCACCACAGCCCACAGCAACCACGGCAATTTCCCTGTTGGAAAAATTAATACCCATTAAACATTTTCCAAATAACTGTGGCAAGAAGGAGGATTGGTCCGTGCTTCCATTTCCCTCCTCGGGGACCAGATTTCATACCCTGCTGAAGCTCCCGCTAGAAAATGTGTTTGGTGGTTTCGGCAGGATCCCAGGCAGATGTTTGTGCATCCCACAACGCCATCACACAGAGTTATCTATGCACAGGGTGACGGCAGGTCAGGAAGGAGAATTGCCACATGGGGCCACCCTGTCCCTGCCTGCAAATCACCCCCTTGCAGGAAAATGTGGCTTTGGTGCCACTTCCACCCATAGACTGCAACAAAATGGGGCTCTTCTGCAAGAAATCATCACTTGCACCATCAGAGCCAGTAAGTAAGCTAATTCTCAAAGAAGGATGGATCTAGAGCTCTCATTTATGAAATAACCAAATACATAATTTTTTCCTCAAGTTAGATGACAACAGATTTAAAAAAAATACTAAAAAATCAGTTAATTGAAAGGTGAAAACAAGTAATGCATTTCAGGTTATAAACACATCCAAAATGACTCATCTCACTCAGATTTTATCAGAATGAAGCATACTATTCATCTTGAAACAAAAGATTTTACATTGGTTTCCTGATTTTTTTTTGTTTTCTTTTGCTTGGAAATTGGTACAGAATTTTTTAAGGGACACAAACAAGTTTTCATTAAAAAATGTTGCCCAACTCCTCTTAGAAGCGGAGCGCTCTGTTTTCATTGTGAACTGTGAGCATTGAGCAGTTTTAACAATCTGGTTCTTAAATTCTAGGGTCCTGACTCTTTTTTTTTTTTTTTAACAAAAGAAACCATTTTATTCTCACGCTTCCTTTTATACTTTGCAGCAGAATCCAGGTGAGTCACAACCCGAGGGTCTGACTTTGACATTTTTTTGAATTAACTATCTTGATTTGCGGCAGCATAAAAGAGAATAGATTTTCACCTTAAAACTCCACTTCTATTTCTGCGTGAAATGAACTGAAAGACACTGAAAGGAGCATTAAAGCCTAGTGTTTTTAAATAAGTCACTTCATATATATTCATGCAATTTGCACTCTGAAGAGCTGCTGTGTCTGGATATAGCTTTCATGACTATTCAGTAGATTCTAATCACTTAAACCTTCACATCCCTCCATGTGGATATGTGTTTGTTTAAACGAACCGGTATTAAAAATACCCAAGGAAGCTATCACTCTCTGGATTAGGGACTCTGTACCATCAACGGGGGCAGTGCCGGGCACAAAAGGGCTTTCGTCTGCTCAGAAACCCAAACTGCATCTGCTCCATAAATAGCAACTCCATAATGCTGCCTGTGTCCAGGCCTTCATGCTGTGTTTATTGCTGCAGCGGCTGACTGGAGATTGCAAAAAAACCCTACTCCTGAACAAAGGCTTTGTGGGTTGGATTCCAAAATATCCCCACCTACAAATCCCGCACTCCCAAACCTGCCCATTGCCAGCAGGAAAACAGGGCTAAATGTCCGTGTAAGCCATGAAATGGATCCCGAAGAGCTGAAAGCCTAAGATCTTGATTTTCAGGTAGCTGAAGTGAGTGTATTTCTGGCAGCCCGAGCTCTCCCACGCTGAAAGCAGCTGGAAGCAGAGCGTGTGCTCCATCTTCTCTGCGTCATACCCGTATGTCTCACCTTGCCAGCCACAGATCCCTCTGCGGCACTGCCCTGGACACACTGCTGTGCCAAGCACACTTCAGTGCAGGATCCTGCGTTCATGAGAAAGGACACTCCAGCGATGTGAAGACCTGTTGGTCGTGTGGAAACCCACCCTTTAGAAGCAGCATAGACACATCCATTGATGGTGCCAGTGGTCCCAATACCAGTGCCAATTTGAGATCCTTGGAGGTAGCCATGAACACACACAGTCTCTGCAGCATTTGGGTTCATGAATCAAACCACCCACATTTGGTCCTCCAGGCTCCAAGGGCTGTATCTATGCTGGGGTTGATGGAGTTGCTCACATATAGCTCTCCAGTGCCATAGCCTCCATGTCATTCTGGAGGAAATTGCATTTGTTTTCCAACTGCTGCACCAGAAAGGCTGTGTCTCCCATAGGTCCTGAATCGTATCTGTCAGTCCCATGTAGATGCCTTGGATACTCCAGGACATTTGAATTTGTAGTAAATAGCTATTTGTCAGCTACTGAATGAAGTCTTGGAACTTCACCAACTATAAAAACACCTTAGATTCCCAGGTTATGTGCAGACACCTATATTTAGGTGCCTTAATCTGGAGTGGGATCTTGAGACGGCTGTGAGTTAAATATAAAAGTCTGACCTTACCACTGTTGTCTTTCTTCCCCACCAATGGAGAGGAACAGATACCTCCTGGATATCCCACCTATGACAATGTCTGATTTAGGAAGAGATGACTTGAGTTTCAAGGACTGTCTGTCTGTGTCTCAGCATTGAGAGGATGGATTCTCTCCCCATTTCCTTCAGGGACTGCTAATCATTCACTACCTCTGAATCACACATACCTGGAGATTAGAGCTATCTCTCATCCCACATCTACAAAACACCTAGCAAAATGTCCTCTCTTTGAATACCAAATAACAAACTGCAGAACACAGTGCTTGGAAACAAGACTTTTCTCCGGAGAAATGCTTTTTAATGATACATGTCTTCTGGAGTACAGATAATTAAATGAAGTAGAGACCATTAAAATATAAAACAGGTGGATGCTCTGATAATGCCAGCGTGGCCATCAGCTGCTTGTGAAGGTTTCCTGTGCCTGGGCTGTGCCTTCAAAGCTCCTTTGTTAGCAGCTGTGTTGAAAGAGTAGGATTAAGATCTGTACCTCAAGGTCACCAAAGTTTTGGCCTGGTAAGAATAAGGTTTCAGAGTCAGAAAACATCTCTCTCATCATGTGTCCCAGTTCTATATTCCCTAAACATCTTTCTGTATGTGTCAATATTTATTTAGCCATGTTTTTCTGTGGTTGAGGAGGGTGGAGGGAAGAAAGTAGAAATGCATCAAACTCAACAAATAATGTTTGAGCTAGCATGAGGCTAAGCCAGATCTCAGCTGTATGATACAAGCTTGGGATTCATTTACATATTTATGGATTCAGAAACTCAACCAGTTGAAATGAGGACAAAACCCAGATGCTTAATACTGCCTAGCTCCCCCTTCTAAGAAAGCCACCTATGAGGACCTTGGCAAATGTTTCATAGAAGAAAAACAAACTCAAAAACTATAAAGGCAGATTTTCTGCTTTTGTGACTGGTTAAGCTGTGTTCTTCTGCTTTAGTTCATCAGAGGTATGTTCTGCAGAGCTTTCAAACTGTACATGATTAATTGAGTCAAGAACAAACCCATTTCAACACGCACAGGAGGCGTGTTTAGATGTGTAACACTGACCAGGCTGGACCTGAGAATGTTCATTGCTGTGTGTAAGTTGGACAAAACATGGCACAATCAGTGATAGTACTCTTGAGAAGGTTGGGAAATTGAAGAATAAAGAATGTTATGAGGGAATGAGAAGATGTAGAGATTAATTCTCTGAAGATAGGATACCAAATATTTTGTGAGATGCTGTCATTAGAAAGGGCCCAAAATGACCTTAATATATTAAAAGCAAGTGAATGTAGAGAGTAGAGACAGTGCATGACAAGGAGATTGCCTCAGAGGTGCCATGAAATTACTCACATGCAAGCTCATGAAAGCTTTTCTGGGGAAATTAATGGTTTCTCTACAAAACAAAACCTGAGACTAGAGCAATTAGAAACATCTCTGAGCCTCACGGGCCCTTTGCTTAGCATGGTGCTGCATTTGGAACAGGAGGAGGGTGGGCTTTGACCAGAAATAGTGGCTTTTGCTGAAGTTTGGTTTATTTTCCAGACCTGTTTGAAATCCATGCCCACAGCAAAATTTGGTGGGATGACCTAAACAAGGTCATGTGAAAAATAGGAAGGAACTGAAAGTTCACTCACAAGCCACTGACAGCTCTCTTACTGAGAGATCTTTGATGGCATCTCAGATTCCTCTTACACCCATGTAAACTCAGGGAACCTAAGTTACTTCTGATCTGCAGTGTCAGAGGGAGGAGTTGTGGGCTGAGAGTCATCTCGCAACACACTGGACACCCAACCTCTAGTCCCTTAAGCCTAAGCTTGCCACTGAAGGCTCCTTCTGGAAACAGAAATAAGCAGGAACCTTCAGGGACCGGTTGACCCAACACGTCTTAAGTGCCTGTTTCAGGCTAAGAGGAAACAGGCTTTAGTGGTGTAGATGTCTAACTATCGATTACAGACAGACTTAGATGTCTAACTTCTAGACACAAAAGATAAGGCGGATCTTTGACCCTTCTCCCCCTAACATCTCTGGGAACTAAGAGAGGCAGCTTCTATCCATCTCTAGCAATTTTCCCTTTGTGATGTGATAATAGTTGTATTCCATCTAGATCTTTGATTAGGAACAATCAAAGTGAGTGAGAAACATTAAAGTATGAGTAGAGGAGTAGAAACATTAAAGATTTTTTCAAGTCCATGAATACACTTATGATCATTTTATCCTTAGGGATAGCTTAGCTCAGGACTGGTTGTGTCTAATAGGTCAAGAGAAATTTGGACTGTGCCTGATCCACAGTGCTATCTGTTCTCAAATCTCCCACACTATGGTGTTGTAGGTCTTAAATGACATAAATTTCCCATGAACAGAAGAGAAAGGACCTAAAAAAGGAAAACTGGTAATTTTCTAAAGGCAGAAATCTGTGCAAGGGATCTTGCCAAAGAGCTGGTCAAGCGAGGTGACTGTTCAGGATTTAGGATTAAAAAAGACCAGATGGTCAAATCTCCAAACTCCAAGCAAAGTGTCAAAGGAACTAAGGGAGCTGCTAGAACTAGAAAGATGGTGCATCAGATGCTTCCTTTGAAAATGGGAAATTAACAGTGGACAGAAGTGATGTGTACACAACACCTGCCAAAGGAAAATGCTGTAGGAAACAGCAGAGCAAAACTACAGGCCTGTAAAGATTGACATTGCCAAAGGGGAAGATTCTAGTGAACAAGGATGAGGGACAGATGAGGGGGAAAACAAAAAAAAAAAAGCTAAGTTTTGATTTAATTAAAGAGAACAGGTCTGGATTCACAAATGCGAGATCACGTACAGCAAGCCAGGTGAAGCATTTTTGGCAGAGGGAACCATGAAGATAGTTTAATGAAATTATAGCAGTGAAATGCAGTGAAAGTAAACTTAGAAAGTCACCACGTTATTGGAGCTAGGCATGAGAAACAGGACTGATGAAGAACAGCTGACTGGTGTGATGATTTGGAGGAATTTGGGAACCTGAAGGAAACATTTAGGCACCCTAATTTGGATTCTTTTTTGTCATGTGTTTGTAGTACTTCTTGAAGCTACTTATACAACAGTCCAAGATGCTGGATCTTTCTTTCAAGTGGGCAACATGCCAAGTAAGGATTTATCTTGAGAAACCACAGGTGTAAAATCTTACCAGATCAGGAATGTGAGGCAATAGGAATAATGTGATCTTTGTATACATTTTGCCGTGGTCTAGGTGGCATTGCCTGGGCTTCCTCAGGTTCTCAGTCTTGGAAATAATACAGAAAAGGTAGATATGTGTTGTTCCACCTGTGGACAGAAGCAAAAATGTTATGGCGGCAGTTTTGGTAAGGTCTCCAGTTTTCCTCATCACCTGTCCCTGGCTATTGATCAAGGATCCCAGCACCTGTGTCATCTCCATTCCTCTCCCCAACTTCTTTGGTACTGCTGTTAACAACTATGGCCAGGTTTTCTCCTTTGTTCCTTTTTCTGATGCTAGCCAAAATCTTTTCCCATTTACTAATGCAGCAATTAAAGATCTATAGACTTTGCTCCCGAAAGCTCCTTCCTCATCCATTTTCAGGCTGTTGTCTCCTTAGATTTGCAGGAATATTAAATTTAGACACTGCCTTTTGGAGGGCTGCTAAGTTTACCTCCTCCTTGTTCTTCCCAGCACTTGTTTGCTTCAACTGTGTCTCACTGGAGTCCGAAATTGAGTTACAGCAGTTCAGGTGTGGGCTCCCAAAACAGCAGTGCTTCAGCAAAGTAAACTTTTTGTCCCCTCTTTCCATGGCCTTTCCATGGCCTATTTCCAAATGCAGGTCCAGTTCCACACCTAGACATGGCAGGCACAAGTTTTCGGGTTACCAGCCAGCTGCATTTGATGTGTGAGGTCCCAGAGTAACCTGCACAGGAAAGGTCCCCACTGCCATGGGTCTCCCCCACCACATTTACTTCTGTCACCCCCCATGCTGATGTGACTTGGCGTCCCATGGGCATGCAACACTCTCATGCTGGGAAAAACTTAGGAAAAAATGCACTAGAGAGAGAGAGCAGCAAAGCACTTAATTTACAGTACGGTATGCAGGTTTACAGACACACTTAGATATTTCACCAAAACCATCTAATTTTCAAGCTTAAATTGTGTTCTGCGAGTAGGTGAGGTGAGAACCCTGGCTGCAGACTCTCCTGAACAACCGACAGGAGCTGAAGTAATGAGGTTTTGAAATCAGCTCTTGGCCTTTCCATGAATTCTCACAGCTTTTATTACTTCTGCATCTCTAGCTGAAAATTTATTTCACATTCCCAGAATGCAACAAAGATATGAAAACATGAGAGTTAACTCTGTATAGATATATCACTGACTGAACAACAATTTTACAGCAGTCTGCGGGTTAAACACGATCAGAAATGAAGCAGATTGTCCTGAACTGACTCGAGTGTTTGTTTTTGCCTTGCTTTTTGCTTCTGATCTCACTCACTTTGGCTTATATCATGATTCATTCCACTGACATCAACACCACTGAACAGAACAGGACGCGGTGCAAACAAAAAGTTAGGCTGACACAGCAATATTCACATTTCATTTGTGCTGGAGCTACCCCACTGAGTTTAGCAGCCAAATTTACACCAGTCCTTAAAGCAGGTTCCTGTAAGGAATCTTTGCTTTCCGGCAAGCAATGGTCTGTGATTATTACATGCTCTACTGTCTCCTATGATGCAAAGCAAAGATTTTTCTGATTCAGTATTTCATGCACAGGGGACTCAAGTATGTTTTAAATATGATGTATTCTAGACGTATTTTGAGTCAGTGTTTCTTTCATGCTTTTCATGAGCCCACAAAGAACTATGGTCACAAAGGGATCTCTCTCTACTTCAGAAAAACTTCAGGGTTTGTTTGGTCCTTTGGAATAAACTAGAATTGGCTTGTAACACCTCATAATTTTGTTTTCAAAACCACTGGGACTGAAAAAAAACCCTGTGAATTGTGTTCTCTCACAGGATACAGTCTTACTGTATAATAGGAATGGAAATAGCGTGAAAAAATCTGTCCATTTTGAATTATTTTCTTATCTTCTGAGCATTAAATATAGAAAAGGATAATATATAGACATACTAGATAGCTAGATAGTACGGTAAACAAGTAGAGAGAGAGACAAAAATGTACATAGTTGCTAAAGAAAAAGCTTTAAGTATTAGGCAAGGACTTGGGAATCATCCTCAAATGAAAGATATGGTTAAGCTGTAAATTAGATACAGCTTTAATATACCAGCATTTTGATGAAGCATGTCAGATTGATTGATTTTGGTGCCAGACAGAATGACATCCTGTTACTGGAGTGGAGACTATAATGATACAGATAAAACAATTGTATCATCTTTACTGGCTCCAAGCTGGTGTGTGGCCTGAATGGGAAGTCCAGGTCCAGTGGTCCAGTACGTGGCTGTGGTCTGCAGCCCACCACTCCCACACTGCATGCTGTTGTTCCCCACTTTCAGAAGGGAGAACAAGCATGGATTAGCTGCTGTAAAGCAAAAGGGACTTGAGTCTCTTTTCCACCACTGTGACTCTTAAGAAGTGCCGTTGCCGATTTCTGTTTCCCTGCAGGCTGTGCCTTACTGCCAGCTATTTTATTATTTATTTATTTAGTGCCAGTTCAAAGAGATGGAGGCATGGGAGGCATGTTCGTGCATTTCAGTGAATTCCCAAATTGAACTCAAATGCTTCTAGCAACTCACAAAGCTTGGTCTGCTAGGTCCATGGAGAGCACGTTTCTGAAGATCATTCAATACCTGCATGAGAGATAAATTATGTGGCACAGTCTGAGCTCTACTACCTGACTTGCAAAGAGAAAAGTTTGCTGGATTACACATTTGACCTGGCAAAACTACATAGCTGTATTCTCTGTGGAAGACACTAGAAGCGATAGACCGTTTTTCAAGTGCTATTTAACCCGCTTTGCAACCAGAAACACCTTAGAGACTTCTTCCTCCATGTACTATGTCCTGTCCCTGTAAGGTAAGACATGGCTCTCCATTATTTTGCATATCCTGGATATTGCTAATAAAGACTTTTGCCCCAGTAATAAGTTGGGGTTTTTTTCTCTAGTACTTTTCCGAATAAGTTTTTAGGTTTAGAATCATTATTTTTGTTAGTTTTAGAATCTAGGTTTCTGGGTTTAGACTGTTTCTTTAAGGCTATATACACACCAGTGAACAAATAAATTATGTCCTCCTGCTTTACAGTGAATTTAGAGATTTTGTTATGGAGCAGTAGGAAATGAAATGTATTTTCCTCTTCCTTTTAAATTATCTGGCCATTCAATATGACAAAGTAAGAAATCAGAGATTACAACCAAAACTATATAAATTATTCTCAATATTATGAGGTAGTTGTCCTAAAAGCAACATCTAGATCAGTGCAATAATGAACACATTTTCTCTTTTTGCATTAGTGTTTAAATTTATGGCTTAGAAATGTCTGTATTTTAACATACAGTAGACATGAAGTGACACTAAGTCTTATGTCTAGACTCCTTTCATTAAGGAGAAAGATTTTGCATTAACTGCAAATACATGGGAGTGACAGCAGTTGCAGATCACCTACAGTCAAGAAAATGTCGTAGATGATAACAGTGTGAGACAAAGTTCCTACGATCATTTATTCTTCAGGGACTTTCTGGGTTATGCACTAAAAGTAACTCGAATTAGGTGTCCTGAATATAGGTTTGGTAAATTTGAATAAATATTGAGATATATCTGCCTCCAGAAGCGTCTCCATTGACAACAAATGGCTGGCTGAGATTAGAAGCCCAGTGCAAAAAATCTAACATTAGGGGAAATAATTTTCTACCCAGGATATCCAAACCAGGGTAGAAGGTTTCTACTCCTTTGCTACGGGTCATGGTTCGTCTTTTCTTATAGGGCCCTTTCCCCACTGACATTGAGTTGATTTGATCAGGCCAGATCAAAGAGACTCTGTGTGCCTGACCCCACACTGGCCTGTCCTGGGCACTGAAGCCTTTTGGGATCAAAATGGAATCAAACCCACTGAGTTCACTGGAAGGATCTTGTGGAGGCTCATTGACTGCTTCAAGGCAAAGTCTGCCCGTGTGACTTAAAGCACCTTCAAAAGCCAGCATAGATGACTTTGTGTCAAAATGGTTGAGGAGCAATGACACAGCCGCTTCCACCAGTTCATCTGTGGAAATGGTGACCCCAGAAGAGGAGGTGTCACCGATACCTATCAGGGCAGGAGCATCTTAAACTGCTCCAGCATCTCTATAGATTTTTTGTGACCATCCATGTAGTCTTCCAGGGTTAAATAACTCTGTACTCCTAAGAGGTCATTAAGGATGTCATGTTTGTCCCTAGATGTGTTTAAAAGTCATGTAGATGTGGTGCTTAAAGACATGGTTTAGTGGCAGACCTGGTAGAGTAGGGTCAATGGTTGGCCTAGATGATCTTAAAGGTCTTTTCCAACCTAAACAATTCTATAATTCTATGCTTCTATGATTCCTGTCTATGCCTTGAATTAAAATACATTATGTGATGCAAACCCAAAGCCACAGGAAACTGAACCCTAAAATCTCCCAGGCATTCAAGTGTAGCATGGACCTGGGATTCCTGCCCTTTTTCATCAGAGTGAGCCCAGTTTGGAAGTCACCCTGCCTCTTCAAGCACCTGAGAAATGGTGCTGTGCTTTCCTGTAAGCCTTTACCTTCAAATCCCAGAGCTTTGATGCATCATGACCGTAGGTACAGACTGTTTGCTGGCTCAGACCTGGGGAGTAGCTGCCAATGTTTATCAACAGCCTCTCTGGGCGCACTCAAAGGAAAACAACAGCCCTTCCCTCAAATCTGCTTGCACATTCACAGGCGTTTGGACTAGCATGAATGAGACCTCAGAGAGGGGCCGTTTGTTTTTTTCTTCATAGGACTTGTGCCTCTAACACTCTAGGCTGTGCAGATCCCAACAGATCACATCTGTGCTCCCTAAGGGATTTGTGGGAATAGAAAAACGTCCTAGAAATGCAAACACTGGTCCAAGAACACACATCTCCTGGGAATATGGTCTCCTTACGTGCATGAGGAAGATGTTTTTGAAAACCAACCCACAGTCACACAAAGGGGAATTTGTATCAGTCACTGTGTATGCTTGGAAGGGGCTTTTGGACATCTTGTTATCATAATAAACCTGTTTACAGAAAGAATTAACACCTTCTCACACCTGCCTGCATGCGAGAGGAACGCATTCTTGCTGGTCTGTCCACAACTGCGTGCTTTATATAATGTCTCAGGGACTCTTCCAACCCTGATTCTCTCTGCATCTATGATGACCCCTAAACCCTCATAGAACTGTCTAGCATTGCCCACAGAGAGGCCACGATCACGTTGTTGGCACACATCAGAAACCCCTTTACATCAGGGACAGCTCAAGCACAACTGTCGTGCTGCCCAGGAAGGATTCATGAGATGCAAGGAGAAGGTATACTAGAATTGATCATTCACTGCCTAATCCAAAATGAGAGCCGGAGGTCGTCAAAACAAGGTAGCAGAAGGCAGAGTCAAAGCAAAAGCAAAGGAGATGTTTCTTCACAGAGATAAACATCCTTACACAGAATTAGGCTGTGAAACTCCTGCCATAGGATGCCATGAGTTTGTAGGGGAAGGATGAACCAGTTCAGAGAAGAGAAATCCATCGAGTGCTGTTAAATGCATAAAAAACTACATTATGTGAAAAAAGTCCCTCAGCTGAAAATGGCAGGATACTGGAAAAACGCCATGTTCTGTTCTTGTGCTCTTTTCCAGGAAGCCAGTTTTGGCCCCTGTCAGAGACATGGCTGGGTAGACACACATGTTCTCACAATCCAGTGGACTGATGTGTGGCTGCAGCAAGGTAGACAAACGCCCTTATGAGCCCATGAGCACAGAGCCATGTATCAGCCTAAACACAGTGACATTGTGCACTCTCATCCACAGACGTGCATGTGACGATCGATCCTTTCACACCCAGCAGACCATGGCATAACACCTCCTACACAGCTTTCCTACAGCAAAGGTCATACTACCAAAACAGTGGCATTCTGAACCAAACAACATAAAGTCTTATATTTGAGGCTGATTGAGAGGTTTTCTGCTTTTTTTTTAGCAGAAAAAGGACTGCCACATGAGACTTGATGGGCTTCCAGGGCAAAGAAGCCAGTACCTGCTCTCCCTCAGCTGATTCTCTGTTTTGCCCCCCCATCCACTAGATGGCTACAAAAGGGGTCAGATAGTGGGGAAGTGGGCAGGAAACACCATGGAAGAACCATGCAGGTAGCCAGCATGACATAGTGAGCAATAACTTAATTGCCTGACAATATTCCCTAAGGTACAGGGAGGTCATACACCTCATTCTTTCTCATGCGGAGCTACTCAGCACCCCTGGAGATGCTCATTTCTTGACCAGATGAAGTCCTTCCCCAGTTACAGTGACCTTGGAGACAATGAACTGTAGGAATGAACTCCTGTAGTGCAAAGACTGGATCCAAGAAGGGGCTTGGAATTCCCACGATGAACACGTGACTATGCACAAGGCCTTCAACCTATATGAAATTTGTCTTATCATGGAAAAGAGAATTTCAATGCACAGGTGAAGCCCTTCCCTTAAACTATCCTCAGATGGAGGCTTTTTTTGCCATATTTCCCCTTAATGCACTTGACTGGAAAGAAGGAACACAACAGGCGAGATATTTTAAGCACTCTGCTGTGTTTTAGTTCTGTCCTCAGAAGAAGTAGTAATCAAGAGCATGAGTAACTTGATGGTTTCTTCTCCCACGAGCTTAAATGAATATTTTGGTACCTGTTTTGATCTGCTTCAGCTCTAGCCCTCCCCCTCACACCACACAGTTTCGAACTGAGTGCTGAAAAAAACCAAACACCCAATGTGCAGCTGACTACCAGGGCGAAGCCATGAAGTTCAGATCTAGACCGTGATTTCCTCCATGTTGAGGAGTGCAGACAGCTGCGCTGGTGGGAGAGCAAGCTTTGAAGGTCGTATTGACACCCAAATGTGGGAAGGCTGCTGAAGATCGATTTTGAAGATGTCAAACAGTATTTGAAGTAGCGTTAGTTTTTTTCAGGTTTTTTTTTGTTGTTGTTGTTTTTTGGTTTTTTTTGCAAGGAACCAGGCTTACATCAGCATCATATCAGATTCACTTGAAATTCTGGATTTTAGCATTTTTAGGTTTCAGGATATCTCTTCTGTCTGTGCAACAGTCTCAGCAGTGGTTAATTTTAGATGATTATACTGAATATTGCAACATACCTCAGGTTTGGAAACCTCAGGCTTTTCACTGCAGTTTCAGACCTGATGTAGTCCAATCCCTTCCTAATTAGCGCTGACAGCAGAAAGGGCCCTACAGCATTCAGCTATCCCACAGTCATTATGAAATTAGCTGGGTGCCTGATTTTGCTTTGAAGTCAGTGAACTATATCTGATGTAAAGGTTGAGACATGGTGTGAGGCCACACACTCTTAATATCTGTAAAGTGATCCAATAATGAAAAGATTTTTATAAGCACAAAAAGTTGGCAGAAGTCAAAGATACCGAAGTGATACTGGAAAGGGAGCAACAGTCATAATGAGATCATAAAGACTCATATCTTGATCCCGAAGGATCCCATTAAGAAATAGTAGTTATAGGACTCTTCTCACCTTATTTAACCTGTCTAAAAGTTTGATGTTTACCCTAAGGCAGGTATCACACACTGGACATGCAGAACACAAACGTTCCTTTAAAAGATTTTGGCCTAACTCACTACAAACTACTGTTCCCATTAACATCACTATAAGCCCAGTGTTAACGATCTGATTTCAGACTTCTACACCCACACCACGAAGGAGAACATAGCCTGTGAGTTGTACAAGCCACTTAGCAGCTTTTCGGCATGTACCTAAGTCCAACAAAAAGACCTGGAAGAGAAACGGCACTGCCTGTCCTCCTTGCAGCCGAAAAAATAATATTATTAAAAATTCTGGTTTTCAGGTTCCAAGGGCAGGCGTTACACACAACAGCACAAGAAGAAAACCCGTTTTCAGCGAAGCCTGTATGGTAAGCCTGTTGCAAAGCTCCTGGCTCCTCTCCCAGCACTTTTTTCTTCCCACCCCTGGACTGAGTTATATTTCTTTGGGTCGGTCAAATCACTCACGCCAGGGCCAGGTCATATCAAGCGTTCTTCACCTCAGCTCACCCTGTGAGCAGCTGAAGTGTTTGGCAACCTGCGTCCTTGGAGTGGAGGAGTGAGAACTGTTCCTGCGGCACAAAGTATTTTGAAGCAGTTGCAAAGCAAGGCAATGCTCAGTAGAGAAAGTTGCCCCGTGCTTGCAGAAAGCACGCAATGGTCTTGTGACCATATGGATTCCTGTTCATCTACCTATGGAAAAGGTGCTGGTAGAGATAGATCAACAGATCTCACTTTTGCTTCTTCCTGCAAATTTTCTGAGGTAGTGTCTTAGCAACCTGAATTGCAACAGCCTGTGATCCAGCCCCACTGTTGAGCTGAATGTCTTCTTTCTGTGTGCGTGGGCCGTAAGCATAAATAAGGGAGGTGATGAAGGAACAGAGCAAGATATAAAGCCCAGGTCCAGTTACTGGAGATGTCTGAAATCAGTCATGGAAGTCAGTGGCAGACAACACGGCTCAGGCAGGCTGGCAGTACAGAGCAGTCTCAGGGTTAGCCTCATTGGCCGTGTCAGGAAAACACTGCGGGATCCCAAAATACAAATGCACTTCCTGGATCGCACAGCCTCTTTTTGTGTGACTTCGAGTGGGTAGAATCCGTCTCCAAAGGATCATAAATGTACGTGTCCACAAGTCAGTGTTTGAGTTCCCATTCAGGTTCAACACCTCTGCTTAACCAGATGTGTCTGGGGCCATTTCAGGTGCTCAGGTATCTGCATGGGGATGGCAAATGTGACACAGAGCACTTCTGTGCTATAGGAGCAGGATGGCCCTAACCCATCTCTAATGGTGGTAGACACTGTGTGGGCTACTGAACCGTCCCTGGCATACATGACCCCATCAATGTCAGTGAGTGCTCAGCTGAATTGTCTCAGGAGAGGCACTAAGTACCACTGGAGAAGCTCTGGGATAGCTGAGATATCTGAGCAGAGATGATAGATATGAAGGACACCTTCCATGAAAGAAGGTCTGGATATGAAGGGAGGGTTCAAGGGAATGGTCCTCTGATAGGAGCCAGGCTCTCCTGCTGTCCCTGGATGGGACGTCCTGCCACCACCATCAGAGACAGCTCTGCAGGACATTTCTTATCATCTTAGAAGTCATCCAAAATCCATTGTTTTATCCCAGGCTGATACTTGTTGTGTGTCTCCCACCACCTTCCAAAATGTGGGAAATGGCTTTGGGACAATTTCTCCTCTCTGCTAATCCAGAGAAAATCAGTGACATCATAAGGATTTCCTGGGTGAGAGCGGGAGACAAGGCTTCACTTGGGGGAATGCAAGCAGGGTCATGTTTAACATCTAAAGGTAAAACCAAGCATCAAATTGCTACTAATTTAAATGAGGAGGAAGATCATGTCCCTACCATGTATTTCCAGTCTAGGGTAGATCTGATAGGGACATCACTGAGTCTCCGGCCAGGCTAAAATATTTATTTCTTGTCTACCAACTAAATTCACTTAATTGTTTTGTTGTTCATTTGTTTGGTTTTTTTCCTTTAGTGACTTATTTAAAGGTTCATCTATTTGGCCAGCCCCACTCCCTCGCTCCCCCAGCACCTCGGTGAACCTGCAAGACTGCGTGAGCCAGTGCTCTGGGTTTGCCAACCTCTTCCACAGCAACTTAATTTATAAGAATAATCCTGCACTCCTGGGACTTCTCATTTGCCACCAGGTATTAACGATGAGGGTTGCCTGCTGAGTGACACTCTGAGGAATTCAGGTCCTTGCTGGCACAGAGTGAAATCATGTAGTCCCTGGCGGGATTCATATTTTCCTTTTCCTTTCTAGCTCTGTTCCAAGAAAAATTAAATGCATTGGTTTCACCTTAAGTTGTGGTGATATTAAGAATATTAAGAACCTATTACCTCTTCACTGAAAGTCCGGGCATATTCACATGGCTGCTATTAACTCACAGGGCAGAAGCAAAAGGCAAGTCAGGATTCCCAAACAGACCTGGCAAATTAGCTCATGTGATGAATTTATTTGACAATGAAAGTGACCGGTAGCTGACAGAAAACATTTGCCAACTTAAGCTTTATTCATCAAATGGATCAGTTCAGAAAAATAAATGGGAGAAGAATTCAGATGTGATGAAACATATTTTCCTGCTGTCTCCAAAGCGAAATAAGTGGATTTTCATTTTCAAATTCTTAGACACCAAAGATGGTAAAACATTTTGTTCAAAAGGAGAAGCAAAGAAACAGAAAGTTGTGTCAGACCAAAACAGAACTTCAGGTGAGTTGAGGTTGGGTGAGAAAATGGAAATGTTTTCTATTTTAACAAACAGAACATACTCTTGGTTTTAGTCTTCTGAGCTGCAATTTGGACAGCCCTGCTCCGGGGATCCCAAGACTCTGTTTTTGCCATGAAAATATTTAGACTAGCATTTGCCAACTTGGATAAATAAAATCCTGGACCTTCCAAGGGTACCTGTGCCCTGACCCATTCAAATGCCACAGTCAGGGACAGGCAGAGCCCTCACACACATTTCTCCACCTAAATGCCTCGGCATTTTCACATCGGCCAGGCTCTGGCAGTCTCCATGGCTGAGGTGAGTCAAAGCAAAGGTTGCTCATCATCTTCGACCCTTGTAGTGGCTTTTTTGGACAACACATGGTGAGGCACCACTGCCATCAAACCCGTATGGCTTTGTCACTTCTCCCATCACATCCTGACTCCTCTAGGACACTGACCAGGGACCCCCACTGTTCCTCCCTCACACACCTGCATTTCCATGAGGAGAACATCCATGCGTGTGAGCCGGTTGGCTGCGCTCCGAGCAGATGCCCATCATGGGCACCCAAAGGAGCACGAGGTGCTCCACCTCTGCACAGCTGCTGACCAGCCACAGGCATGGGCAGCCAGGAGCACACCTCCAGAGAGCCCCTTTCTACCTGGGTTGTCCAAAGCTAAGCACCGATGCCACCATGCCAGGACTGTTGAATCCTGCTTTGCAGCTCCGTGAACACCTAAAGAAATCCAGGAGCCAAACCCACCAAATTTTTGCCACTTTTTCCTCTGATACCATCTCCAGTCAGCAGAACACAATTTGCTGCCACATTTCTGTGTCATTGCAAGGTAGGACATGTTTGTTTCTCTGCCAAATGCACCAGGTATTCCCAAGTACAAGGAACTTTATGAGCCCTGAAATGTCCCCAGAGCAGCCAGGTACAAGGCACCTGTTCCCACTAATGATCCAGTTACACTGAGCAACATGGGGCTTGGTTGGTTGGCAAAGATTACAGGTACATCGGGTTAAAAGACATCTGCTTTAACGAAGCACATCCAGATCAAAACAACCTGCTGTGCTTCTAGACCTTTTAGGTGAATGAAGGTCAAAACCCAAAGATCCTTTTTTAAAGAGGCAGCAGGAGGCAGAGGGCAGGAGAGCCACCAGCGGTGAGGTTTCCTAACCTGATGGCTGGGAGTAGGTCGTTTCCCTTTCCTATGCCTCAGTTTCCACAAAATGGGAAAATGGCCGATGATTTCCTTTCCAAAGCACTCCGAGCTGCTGCTGAATATTACGAAACTGCATCCAGGTGAAAATGAACCATGCACTCCATTGTGCCTCCAGGTATCCCAGGTGAGCCACGTGCGTACAACTCATGACTCTGTTGCAGGGCTTAGCATAAAACACTAACAAGCAGATTTTGCCCTTTTTTTGGCATGTTTTGCAAACACACTGCTGATACTTGATTAATTCTGTCTTAAGCACTTTTTTTATGAGAAGCTAACCAGGGAAAATAGAAATGAGAGTAAGCACCTACTTTTAATAGACGAATTAGTAGCTTTGGTCAATGTCCGTTTTCAATATTCATTAAAATGAGAAGAAAGAACATTTCTACCTCTTGCTAACCTGTGAATGCAATGCTTTTGATTGTTTACAAACAGCTGCTCTCTGACACAAGTAATTACTTGCATTATTTCATTAAGGCAAAATATACATACATATATATATACTTTCCCCAAGAATCCAGGGCTATTTCTTTCCTGGCTATTTGCATTTGAAAGATCTGACTGAATTAATTTCAGACAAAATGTAAATATGGCACCTGGATTCTGATCAGGAGAACAAACTGTCTCTGGGATTTTTTTTTCATGACTGAAGCAAAATCTTCAGGAGGAAGAGTACTGGCGGGCACCCACCCCTTCCCCAAGCGTGTGCTTTCATAATGTCTCTTCATTAAGCATGGGAGGAAAATGTGAAGCTGTACGACAGATATGGGACAGGTCTTGTCTTTCCATCACAGGGGAAAAAAAAGTCCTAAATGAACTACCCCTCCGAGGTAACGAATGCAAGGATCATCCAGCCGTTTGGCTTGAAAGAAAGCATCTCTTGTTCAGTGTGTACTGCACCCAAACTGGGGGATTTTGGTTCCAGCTGCATCTGGATTACGTCTCTGAAGAGCCAAACTCCTCTCAGGTTTGTGGCCGTGGCACAGCGCGATGGTCTGAGAGGATGCAGGAGGGTTTGGGTTTGCCTTTGGGTTTGTCACTTCAGAGGGACTTGTGTCTGAATTCAATCCCCACATGCTTCTGGGGAGAAGTTCCTCATCTGACATGGGATAAATGACTCCTTGCTCCTCCCCAGCTGGTCACAAGTGTCCATTCAAGCTTCCCGTCTGGGATAAGGCATTCATCCTCCTCTGTTTTTTGTGCTGAGAAGAGCTCAAAATCTTTGTAAAACCCAAACAGTGCCCTGATGCCTAGCCTGATGTACATTCATTTTTCCCATGGTGGATATTTAGGATCCTACACAGAGACCCTCAGATGAGGATGAGCAAAATTGTGAAAAATAACTTCCCATTGCAACCAACAACTCTAAATACTCCAAAGACTTTCCGGAAACACTGGAAGGATGTCTGCTATGCTGCTTAAAATCAGAAAGAGCCCTAAAAGGCAAGCATTGATTTAAGACAGCTGCATCCTCTGTAAAGATACAGACAGTTTGTTTTCCACAGCGTTCAAGCTCCAGCTTGGTACATCTTATAAACCAGGAACCGGCCATGGGTTGGAGCAAGCTGCAGCCCGCAGCAACATCTACAGGCAGAGCAGCATGCCGCAAGCGATGCTGCTCCGGGACGCTGCAAATCATTCTGCTGCTTGTGATGTCTGTATCGTTAAGCTGGCTCAGCCCGGAGGGTGTAACTCCAGAGGTGGGCTGGCGAGTCAGTGGGCTGTGTGAATTCCCAGGGGCTCCGAGGTAGGAGGGTTTTGCTCTGTATGGTGAGAAGCAGCAGGCAGGCAGCAGCATGAGAGAGGCAAGGAAAAGGAGGGATTCCTCTAAGGGGCAACACGTCTGGTGGCAGAGAGGGAGAGATGGTCTTAAATACCCTCCCGTGCCACGCTCTCAGGAGTCATGTCATAATCATGGTTTCATTTTGTGGAAAATAAGAGAGGGAAAAGAAAGCGTAACTCATAAGAAGTTACAGTAGAAATTGCACTTGCACATTCAGCAGGACGCTGCATGCCGTGACTGATCCAACCAGGCAACCCCTATGAGATTCAGCAAGGGTGTTGTGTGTTTCTGTGCAAAGTCCAGGGGCCACCCAGTGACAGTCATTAGGACTGGTCTGTGGTGGTGGCAAATCCACAAACCCTTCTACTGCTGCCGCTGCCCTGTAGGATACCCCTGGGAGGTACGGTTGATCCAATCTGCCTCCAAGTCCACCTCCAAGTTCATCTCCACTCTCAACCCCAGTGTTCTGCTCATAAGGACATGTCCAAGACATAGGCAAAGCAAAGTCTCAGGGTCCGCTTTGGTGAGCAGAAAGGTCTCCATATCTCAACTGGCTACTGGTGAGAAGCTCAATGTTGTTGCTCATGTATAGACATCTAGTGCAATTTAATTGCCCTAAGACATCTCGCATGGCCTTCTAAAGTCCCTCCAGAAGAGAACTGTTCTCCTGAGATCCTGTGTCACATTTTCCAGGCCACTGTACATGTCTTGGATGCCCTCAGGGTGTTCCAAATGAAACAAATGCTTGAGTGATTGAATTCTGCCCAAGCTCTATTGACTCTGATGGGAGGATAGGCACTCTGCGCATATGGAGCCATGCACATTAAATCACCTTAATCTGCAGATGACTCTTATCCAAGCAGTAAGTCCCACATGCTTAAGCTGATTCTCTTCATCTCTCTGTGTAGACGGAGGGTTTTTGTCCCCTTCAAATCTCTGACCCCATGGTGACAGTTTTCTAGCTGAGGAGCTGGTTTCCAGCCTCCCTCTTCCTAAAACCTTTGGGAAGGGAGTGCCTCCAGGCATCACTCTGCAGTCATTTCTACGGGCTTGCAGCGTTTTTGTGGGCTTAGCTCCCCCCCTGCAACACGAGGGCCATGACGGCTGTGTGCATTTCCAATTATAAATTTTGCAGCATCTGGTCCCATGAGAATTCACTCCATGAGCATCAAGCTGAAATCTCAGAGCTGAAGACACAGAAACCTTGAAAATGTTTCTTGAGGTGTAATTTGCACAGCGAGAAAGAGCATGGGGCTGCATCTGTTGAGTTAGATCAAGGCTAAATAGCTCATGGCTGCACATGTATCCTAAAAGAAGTAGTGCATATGTTTCCCTGAAATGTTATGGCAAAAATGATTAATAAGTAAGTGTGTTAACTGAACAGAGAATGAGTGTCTTTTCTACTTGTGGGGGAAATGCTGATTTTTCTTGCATAATCTCTTTTGGACTCCAAATAAAACCATCCAATGTCTTATGCAAAAGACAGTTCCAGGGCAACAGCTTCAGGTTTCTGATTTTGCTGTCAAACATTCAATGTGAAGCCGAACTGTTAAAAATGTTTTCCTCTTTGTGTGTTTGCCTTTGTTGACAAAAATGAAAACACTCCATAAAAAGTGACTACGGAACAAAAGTTTCAAAACCCTTGTTTTCTGCAGCAAAACAGTTCGGATGCATCCAGTCCTTGCCCTGTTATTCCAGACTGTTTTGTATCCCTGCAAAGACTGCTGCTGGTCAGGCAACAGTTAACACCTTCCAATCAATGTAAAAACCTCAGAGTTTGCAATTTTTTTACTTTAGTCAATTCCCTTCCCCTTCCTTTGCCAGTGGTCTGCCTTTGAAGCTGGATCTTGCAAAACTTGCGTTCGTTAAGTGGGACTGAATTTGGAAAAGCCAAGAGAAATGGAAAAAAAATTTAAATAATATTAAATAAAGTCTGTTTCCTTAAGACAGCAGCCCAGCTCCGCCAGACGGGCTTAGCCACAGGGGTGAGCATCCTTCGCTCTGTGTATCCAGGAGGGAGGAGGAATCTCCATGGATGATTTCTAGACCCATTTGTGAGCAGGAATATCTATTAAATGGCACGCCAGCATTGTTCACAGCCTTTGAATCTGCCTTCTCCAGGCCTGCTGGTCTCCAGCGCACCCAACCACATGGTCCAGGGGAGCAAAGGGGAAAGCTCCAGAGCTTCAGGTCTGCCACCGCTCGTCCTGCCCTGCCAGGAGCCCATCATCCCCCTCTCCTACTGGCCTCTCTGCTTTATTACTGCTGAGTAAAGTATTCCCTCTGCTGACTGTATCAAGTAACTTTTTATTGATGCGCCAGAGAATAATTTTGGTGGGGTTTTTTTGTTTTTTGTTTTTTTTGTGTTTTTTTGGTACGATAAAGAATCATTTGCTAAGTCTGCAGTAAAATCACCGAAGCCGACATATCTAGGGATGAATGAGCTAAATAAAGTTTTGGGCAAGTTTTTCTGCACTGAAAGGTCCTACGGGTTTGCACCCAGCTAACAACTGACTTATGTTTAGAAAGCTTAAGAGCTTGATCCCTGCATCTGGGCTATGTTTGAGGAGTGCAGAAAGCCTAGATATTCATTTTTAAGCTAATAAACGGCACATGTGGTCTGCCTTCACTGGCTCTGTAGCACTGTTAGCATTCAGAAGTGTTCCAGCTAAGCAGTAAATTTTACTCATAACTCGGGCTTGCCTGTAGAAGACCCAATTGTTCATTCTCAAGTTGTTATCTCTATATGTTTATTTTGACCAACTTTCAAAAATAGTAATGGGATGTTGTAAAACAGCTGAATTCTGGCATAAGGCACCATCTGCAAATTGCTTTGCATTTTTGAAGGAGGACACTATTCTTCGTTGCCATTTTTAGTACGATTTACAAGATTTATTTGTCCATCACCTAAACATTAAGGAGAAAAGCAATGCCTGCCCCCATCTATCAGCAACTGCAAGAAGGAGGGTGGGGACCTGTCTGCATGGATGATAAGGATTCAAGCAGCGTTGTTTAAGTTCATTATGCCCTGGCTATACCGCTGTTACTCCACTCATGTGAGTACGTGGCAGTGGAATGAAACTCAGAAAGCCCTAAACCTCCGAGTGTACAGTCCTGCTCGCCCTGGGGTGGCCTCAAAATGGGACAGGGAGAGGTGGCGATGGGGACAGAGTGGAGGAGCACAGGCTTCGTTTGACTTGGCAAAATGAAGATCGATGGAGGCTGGACTCCAGAGGGGGAAAAGCTGCTCAGGTGACAGGACAGCACTGGCACAGGAAGAAGTGGGGAAGAAGCAGCCACAAAACAATTCAGACTGGGAAGCAAAAAAGCCCTCAAAGCAATGAGGTTTGAGAGCAGCTTTCCTGCAGCTGAGGGAAGGAGATAATTTAATAGCAGAGCCTTGTGATGGGAGTCTTCCCACTGCATGTATGTCACTGGGCACATGTGCATGTATGCACCTTTCATGCGGGACTGGGCATGGGCCATGTAAAATGGAGTCATGGTCTCACATGCCGGGCAAGCAAGAGGCAGGAAAGCAGCTTTGTGGCTGGATTATATTACTCAGCTCATTGGCAGAAGCAGCTATGCCTGTTTAAGATTAATTTGAACTCAAATTAAATTATTTGATCTATAAAATTGGGTTGATAATGTCATGTTTTTTTCCCTCAGTGGAAAAGACCAACCATTCTTACACGAACAGCTCTACTCTTGGCTCCGCTAGGAACAAAACAATGTCATTTTACATGGCAGTTATGCTGTTTGATGAGTCATCTTGAGAGAACAATTTGGGATAAATCTTTAGAGCACTGTGTAGAACACCCCCACCTTTTTTTATGAGGGGTCTGAAGCAGGACTTCAGACTTCAGACACAGGGCCACCTCTCAAATTCAAATTCAGATCCAGGATCAAGAGCCCCCGAGCTCCAGCGGGGTTGGCTCCAGAGTGTGGACACAGTCCAGCTTCTGGCCAACAGCAAGGCAGGTACTGCAAATTTGCACTTCATTTCCTAAGACAGCTCATCACTTCTTAACATATCCTTGTAAATCCACAGACTCCCTGACTCTGGATGTGTGTGCACTGGAGAGTTAATTCTGCAACGCCAGAACTTGCTGAAGTAGGTCCAACTCTCTCATTCCTGTTTTAAATTAGGTACAATATCTTTTTTTTTTTTAACCCCCTCCCCAAGTCCTTAAATGCTGTATGTATAATTCCATTCTGCTAGAAAATGCTACACAAAAAAAAGTTAAATTAAATTTGGCTTCTCTGTGCAAATCACAGCATGGCTGCATACATCAGTGAGAGCACAACCTTAACCATTGTCCTCCAAACAGCACTAGAGGATGAAATATATGCAACTTAGGGTTAACCTTAAACCTTCAGGCCTCGGTCAGTCACACATTAAGAAGGATAATTCCTAATTAAGGTATTTTTTAAACCATTTGACGTTAATTGTTATAAAATGGAAATCTGGTTTTAATGACTTTAAGATCTCCTTTTCTGTTAGTAACTCTGAAGGTATTTTGACCTGTGGGTGGAAGAGGAAAGCATCCCCTGCCCGTTGCACAGGAGGGGTCGGGGTATGTACACCTCTGCTGTGGCGAGGGGGAGGACCGCCCACTGCACAGCGGTAGTTTGATGGAGAATCCCCTTTGGGACGAGCCTTCGGGATTCTGGTGTGGCCACAGTAAGACCTTCTCTCTGTCCTACCTGTCGCTGTGACTTTCCACGTGACTACAGCATACAGCCTAGTGACAGGCGTGATGTCCTCACGGGGTATGAATTTATCACAAACTTGATTTTGCCATTATCTGGTGTAAACTTGAGCAGAGACAACACCGATACGCGCTTTAGAGCTTTCTCAGGACGAAAATGCCCCTTTGAGGATCGCTTTTTAAATGCTAAGGAGTTTGCTGTACTTATAAAAACAAAACAAAAGTCGTTACACAATAAAGTTACCACCCTCAGTGCTGCAGTGCCATCAAACCCTAGCATGGCTAGTATTCAATTAAAATGTAATCATATCAAAGGCATTTTGCGGTTGTATGACAATGACTGTACACAGCACTAATACTGTAATGACACAGTAATCAAGTCTCAGTTGCATCCTATTCAAGTCCCAGCTGTTCTGAGTGAGGTATAACTTTCATCAGAGCTAATTATTTCATATTAATCTCAATACTTTAGCCCATACAGCTTTATAATATGCAGATAATGAGGGTTCTCTTGTTGATGCCACAAACAAATGAGTTGAACCTCCTCTGCAGCATGGCCATAGGAGAGAGACGGAGTGACTGATTGAGACAGGGCTCCCGTGGAGGGGTATGAACAATTTAATTGTGATTGGGTTTTATAATTGGATTTTATTTTAATGGTTCATGCTGCTCCCAAAAGGCTCTTGGTGCGGGAAGTGCTTTATAAATAACACTTATTAATTGTCGTAACCTCTTTTTCTTTCATGATGGCAGGGCTTTCTGAAAGCAGCTCTCCACCCCTGTTCCTGCCGTCCAGAAGGACCTCTGGTAGGGATGCAGCTTAAAATCATGCACAGCATCTTCCATGGTGCTGCTCACTCCCATGAAAGGGGAAAGGCATCGCTCCTCCATCTGGATTTTCAGAGGGGATTGAATGTCAGATCTTTCCCATTCAGGACTCCCGTTTCTGCCACCCGAGCTAAGGAATTAACCCAGTGAGTTTCCAGCAGCAACTCTCTCTGAAGCAAAACAGCCACTTGAAGGATCCTGTGGCAGTTTGGGTTACTTGCATGGGTGATTAGTCACGAGGCTTTAGGCTTAAAGCTTTAATCCAGTTTCCTTTAAAGCTGAAGGGAGCTGTGGCCCTGTATGTGTTAGGATGCATATTGCTTATGGCAACTCTAGCATAGGTTGCAAACCTTTATAAATCCCCTCTTTCTATGAACTCCTAACATTTTCTGAACCTTTCATCTTTTGGACTGAATTTTTCATGCTTGGTCTCTGCCAGCAGATTGTTTTTAATGGATGATTTGAACACAATCCCTCTAGCCATTTGAGTTCAGGGACAAATAGACACACAAAGGCTCTTCTGCATTTAAAAAAAGAAAAAAAATATTGTGATAGAAGTGAATCAATTTAAAATCAATCTTTTACAGACATAAACTGGCTTATTTCAGTACAGCCATTTGCCCAACTTTGTGGAACACAGGCAAATTCACATGCCCTGATTCCAACATGCATGGGTCATCATTTACTCTGTAAGGAGATCATGGTGACAGTACCAAACCCAACTGATTTATCCAGCTGTGTTTCAGAACTGGTTCCCTCAATAGGTCTAATTCAGACCCATGGACAGCAAGAAAATGAGCCCCACTGCCGCTTCTTGGAATTAGAAATACATTGGACAGCTTTGAAAAGTGCCATAATAGAAATGGGGTGAAATTTAATAGCATAAAGCCCATGCATTCAGAAGGCTGAGAACTGGAATTCACCCTAAGCTGGAGCTGAGCAAGGAGGAAAATCCCAGAGTGCACTCAGCAATCACAAAGTGGCTCTGAGATACTGTTTTGGAAATGGCCATGAGGAATGCTGGTGTGATCCTAAGGTGGATAAGGGAACAGACTGCATGAGAGTAAAAAGTTATAGATGCAAGGCCATGGCCAGACCTTCTCAGGAAAACAATGCATTTTTGGGCGGGGGCGGGGGCTGGCCAGATTCGAGAGTGATGAAGGGATTTGCAGGACTGCTAGACTGAGCAGAAGAGCTTACTCTCTAAGGACCTTGTACACATATTCTCATTATTCATATGCTCATGCACCCCCATGAAAACATTTCACCAAGCAATAAAGCCATTCATTTCCCAAGAAGAAAGGCGTTCATCTCATTGTAGAAAATTGGCTGTGAACTCTTAGAATCTTCATCATTAAGAAAAAAGGAAAGAGGAGCATTTTCCACCAAAACCACAGTCAGATAATAACACCCCACTAACAGCCTGGCGAGATCTTGTCTTGAGAAGGAAACTCCTTGTGGGTCCAACCCAGTCAGGAAAAACAACTGCCTTTTCTTCACCATTTTGCATCCACAGTCACAAATAGCTTTATTATTGTCAATTAAGTATGTCTGGGGACATTACTGGATGGTATCAACCTGTTACCTGTTTCACAGACGGGAAAGTGATGTGCACAGATGATAAACTGCTCTTCACACAGCAAATCAACAGCAGGGTTGGGAACAGACATCCTGACCTCTGATCTGTTCACTGATTAGAGAGTCTTGTTATAAAAACGTGGATTTTTTTCCAGACAGTTCCAACATCTCTAAATTAAGTTCCGCTCTGCGTGCCATCCAGAGCCACAGCATTAGGATTTCCTGGAAACTGCCATTCCCAAGCATTTCAGCTCGGACGTGTCAGCTTATTGTGGTCACGCGGAACAGCTTCTCGTCGTGATGTCCAAGTTATATGTTTTGGTGTACTGTATAAATACTCCATCAGCATTAGAATATAGAAGTCAGGGCTCAATTGAACAAGATAATTAAGTTGCAATGATGTGTTAGGCGCAGTTGCAGAGAAAGAAATCATGTCAACCGCTTTCCGACCACAGTTTTACTAGAATTCCAAAGTTCGGGCAAAACAACCTGAGATAAAGCCACATTTTGAAGTCAACAAGGCTTTATCAACGTCCAGCTCCTGGGGATATTATACCTCGGTCTGCTAATGTAAGAAAAGAAGTGTCTTTAAATGCAAAATAATTGCTCTGACTTACTTCTCTGAATGCTTACAACTCTTGGAAATAAAAAACCAACACCTCTCTCATTGCACAACGAGATTTAAAATTAGGTGAAAGAATAGCCAAGATAGATCTAGTCTGAATATGGCTGAAAGGAAGCAGGGGATGATAAGGGCCAAATCCATCACTGGTGGGACTCGAGAGCAGTCAGCAGAGGTAATAAACAGACCAGCGCTGGGTCTGGAGTAGAATCTCCTGTAGAAGAGCCTTCAGCATATGTTAATGGCGACAGCTCACAGTGTGTATCACACAAATCCTATTCATGTCCAGAATTCCTATCACTCTATTAGTGTCACAAGTTATTAAAAGGACATTTCAAAAATAGGTCTCTCCAAGTGGAACCGGTAAGAAGTAACCATGGCTATTTGATATAGTCATAGCAACAAAGGAGCATCACCTTGGCAACACACCAGGCTTATTTACCGAGGTGCGTGTCAAAGCATATTAAAGTCATTTATATCTGAATGAGTTCTGATGCCATCTTCTAATCCTTCCAGCTCCCGAGCAGCCCCGCAACAGCTATGGAAAAGTAATCAAAGGAAGGGTTTGTGTCATATAGCGTGTACCACGCTCACAAATAAAGGTATTTTCATTACTGTCAGGTTTCTGACCTGTTCAAAACTAATAACTTGCACGTGACTGAAATAATAAAAACATCGTCTGGAAACAACTATGATGGAAACCCTTGAGGTGCAAATTAAATGTAGACATTAAAATGGACTGGCACATGCCCCTGCCTGGAAATCAGGAAGGGAGAAATCTGGAGGTATTTCTTGTAGCTGGGACGGAGCAAAGACCCACTGCTGTCAGAGAGGGTACGTACAGAGCCTGAGCCAAGAGATGGCAAGCTGGGCACCATCCTGCCAAGCAGGGCTGTCTGCAGCACCACCATCTTCATCCAAGCTAGCTGATGAGATTTCCATCATTAAGCAGGAGGCAGTATTTCTAATTGAGCCCGTCAAAAGAGACCAATTATTTGAGTCCAGAGTGTCTGGATAGCGTGTATCCATAGGAAGTGTGCATCCCTTACAAGGAAATATGTAGCTTTGAGCCTATGACGCTTAAAATGATAATTTCAAAAGAAGAAACCCAGGATCGCTGCCGCACAGGACCCAGAGGAGTAAGTCAGTTTGGCACAAGCATGCCACTGTGCGGGGGCGGGGGGGGTGGGGGGCAAGTGCTAGCCCTGACAGCATCACAAGCACACGCAGCATTTGAATGCCACGTGGGACTCGTTTCAGAGCCCTCTCCACAGCCTCGGTAGGACTTTGACACTGGCACCTTTGTATCCCCCCGGGACTGCAGCTGCAGGGCCCGTTGTCATTCACGTGCCTCTGCAGCAGATTAGGTAGCAGAGCAAAATGCATCTTAATGGCATCTTGTGTGGCAAAGATGCTTTAACAACGTAATGCAATTTCTTTACAAGCATGAGGGGCAACAGAAGCTTCTTAAACAGACACTCAATTAGCTTTATCCCTCTTCATCTGCTGAAGTTTACCCGTGAGAGGTCACCTTGAAGAATTTGTCTTTTTCTGACCCGTCTCTCTTTTCCCCTTGCCACCTTAGGGATTCAAATAAACTGGAAAAAGAGGAAAGAGAAATACCTTTCTTTAATTCTATCATGTACCACAGGCTCCACTTGTGTGACAGCACGGCCTTGGGAGCGAGGCACAGCCCTTGAGCACGGCATGGGGCTCTTCGATCACTCTGAGCTCTACACAGCTGAGAAAGAAGCCACAAGTCACTTGTCCTACCTGCCTGTGTGGGATTGTCCTCCCACCTTTCCTCCGAAATCTCTCTCCAAAGACAGATCACATCCCACACCCCCTCCAATACCCTCTGCATTAGGATTCATGTGACCAACTTCAGATCTCACTGAATTGTCCTCTGGAGGCCTCCAACCCTCTCAGTTGCCTGTGAAGGAGGGTGAGGTGATGGGTAGACACTGTGCTCTCCTCATGGGGTAATTCATCCCTCTGGCTTTTTGTTGACTCTCCTAATCTCTGTCCTCTTTGTTTAGCCTGATGCTTGGAGCAAGGAGTGACTCGTAATAAGCCTATTCATGCACTCCAGGAACACAGCAAGATCTTTTGACTGCTATATCTCCATTATAGCATTTTAAAGGTTTTATAATGGATTGGATCATTTCAGGTACGTGCAGCATAGCTAGCTGGCAAAACTCAGCAAGAGCTTATGAACGTGTGCGAGGGAGGTTGTATTTACAGCTCCGATACACTCAAGACTCATGGAAATGTCACCAGCCAGGCAGAGATGAACCAGCACTAGACCTGTTCAAGGCTATTATTGAGAGAGATGACAGAATTATGATTATACCTGTGTCTCTGCAGAATGAAATCCTGGAGAGAGCGAGGTCAGCAGGGGCACTGAGGAAATGAAAACACCGAGACTCACTCATTGCAGGAAATTGCTGTCCCTGGGACAAATTCAGCTCTCGCGGAGGCAGGCACAGCTCCCAGAGTTGACCCAGTAAGACCTTT
The DNA here is from genome assembly GCA_008921705.1 of Burhinus oedicnemus. Taxonomy (NCBI): domain Eukaryota; kingdom Metazoa; phylum Chordata; class Aves; order Charadriiformes; family Burhinidae; genus Burhinus; species Burhinus oedicnemus. The sequence continues at coordinate 900,991 of VFFE01007127.1, read as the reverse complement.
ACACCACTACTGAAATTTATCCTGTTGCAGGTAAGCCAGGGAGCCTGTACCCCACAGGAGGGGTTACAGCCAGAATCCCTGGCTCTTTCTGGGCTTCTTATATGCTTCCAAGCCAGCTGCAGTCAATCTCAGCAAGACTCAGCTTATCCCTATCTTAGATATCTAGGACTTGTTTTTATAATCTAGCACTTGTTTAATTTCTCCCAGGAGCTGCGAAGTTTACGCTGTGCTTGGAGGGAACTTCAGGAGACCAAACTGAGGGCATTGTGCTGCTGCTAATGCCTTGGATGCCCCTGGAGCTGGGACTGCTGGCAGCTCTGCGTTATGGGGAGGGGGCACCTTTGGTGTAAAGCTAATTAGCTAATCACAGGGCAGCTCCAACTTCTCAGAACATACTGAGAAGAAATCAAGTGCTGTAATGACACACAGGATATCAGCAGGTACCAGGCTCTGCATCCCAGCAGAGAGAGATGGAAAGCAGCCCTGAAGGTGGGGGGATCAGGGGAGACTCCCAGCCCTGCCAGGGAAGAGGCCAAAAGGCTTCTCAAGGTTGCGGTGGGCTTTGTGGGGATATGTGCTGCGGGTTGTTGATGGGAGGAGTTGATTCCTATGCCAGATGGAAAGAGAAATGTACCTCCAGGCAGCACTCATGGGGGGCTGGTGCCCACCCTGGTGTAAGCGCATGCTGCGAGCTCAAGAAAAATGTTTCGTCTCCTGGTTTCCATGTCAAATGTAAGCTCTTTGGGTCAAGAGCTGTCTCTCTCTGAATATTTGCAGAGAACCTAGCAGAACAGAGCTTCTAAACACCCCTTGAGACAGGAACAAGCCGGCCGAGCTGAGGAGGTGTCTTTGCAGCTTAAAGACAAACCAGCTCTTACACGACCGTGCACGCATCTGCAGCAAACCCTTCTGTGCTTTAACCTACGGCTTCCCGGTAGTCACGAGGATCCCAGTATCGTGGGGTGTGGAAATAGCTCACTCGCAAGGGCTAGGGCCTATTTGGAATCTCTTTGTTTCGTTTGTGAGGAAAGAATTACAGGGGAGCCTGTATATTTGCTTGTGCTTGGTGGTGGCTTTGGCACTTAGCTCTACCATTAAAAATGATGGAGTGCTCTGCAATGAGGAGATAAAAAGTCTATTAGCAGAAGGCGTCAAGTTCATCATAACAGACCCCTATTCCGCTGGACAAAGTGCTGGAGTCTGCAACTGTTGGAAAAAGCGAAAAGAAAGAAATATCCCAGTCACTTAATATTCAGCAAACATAAAAGCAGTGAATGCGCTGAATGGAAAACTGAGGTTGCCACCCTCATGTCTGTATCTTGCATCCCCGAACGCGCCTGGTGGCGGTTTTATTTGCACTAAAAGCCTCTGCCTTTGCTATCCATAGGATTCATCCACCCTAATCTGGACATCTTACATGGCTCCCCCGGTTGTCTTGGCATCAATAAGCAAGAAAAAAGCGCTGCGAGAGCACGATTCATCTACCCCATTTTTGACACCTGTCTTGGGATGTGATGAATCACTCTCTGGAGCTGCCTGTTTCTCTCTGCTCCCTATTCAAGGAGCTGAGGGAGACCAGCTCAGATGATTTAGATACTGAAATTTCTCTTTCCTAAGTTAGGCATTTAAAAATCTTACCCTTCAAGTGGGAATGTTATACCCCAAGTCCCTGCTGTACACGTCCCCTCTCAGGTTCACTGGTGTACAGACTTGCTCTCCCTCTCTCCGTGGAGGTTTCATTTGTGTGTGTTTCCTGAAACTGAAATAAAAGGTCTCCTAGGCTGTAAATAGATGTTTTGCAAACACATATTTTCTCTTTGTGTCTATGGAAAAGAACATAATGCCAGAGAAGTTATTTACTTCTTATAGCATGTCTGAAACCTTTCATGCATAAATATAAACAGCCTGCAATGGAGCGGGGCTTCAAATTCACAAATCCCAGTGAAATACTTTTCCACGAGTTCTCAGTGGGGTGAAGGAATTTATAAGTTATGTATTCTTACCTTGTTACTGAAGACTATTAGAGATTTAGTCTGGCTCGTATAGATCAGCTAAACAAATATACTTCCCCTTCCTAGAAATGCCATTTAATCAAACTACCATGTGCTTTATGAAACAAGCTGGGCAGGTCACCCTGAGAGGTGTGAAAAGACAAGGCACAACCATAAATAATTGAACGGGTGACAGAATTCAAAGAAGGGAGGAAGATTTGTCACTGATCTTACATTCAATTTACAGTTTCAACATTTTTTTTTTCTCTAGCCAATGCAAAAGCCTACAGAGGTACAGATACAGGCACTCACACATTTATGTAAATACCCAGATACATAAAGACTTTCCTGGAAAACTTCAGTTATATTCCACTAACTCTATATCTTCTCTACAAACAAAATCCACATATGCCACTTCTTTATAAAAAGCATATTCTTTGGAAAAAGATTTCAAATGTGGTGTGTGTAATGGGGCTGCTTCAGATGTCTTCAGGCATTTATCCAATCCCTCTTCACGGAAATGGATTGATGTTTTAATACTTCAAACTTAATAGCTCTTTTCCATTTCTTGGGTTTGTTTGCTCCCCTTTTTTGGGTTGTTTTTTTTTTTTTCCTTTCTTTTGGCTACATCCTTGATTTCTATTCAGCAAAAATGTTCCCTCACAACTCTGCTGTTTGGTGATCCCCAACAGACCTTTATTCTGCAGAGAATGACTCTAAAAATGGAGTGTTAAATGGCCATTTGTATCACAGTGATGCAAAAAAGGCTCCAGTTGGGACCCTGGACACTTTGTGAGAGGTGCTGTTCCCAGCGGGACAGAAACCTTCCCTGGAGCCACTGGAGAGCAGCCCACGCAAAGAGACAACACAGGGGTGGCTCCTGGGGAGCAAGGAGGGAAAGACGGTATTTCCTAAGGCATCTGGGCTTTGCAGCATGGAACTTTTAGGAATCCCTGAAATCTCCAGCCCTAAATTTCAGCCTGTTCAATGCAAGGAGGTACTAGACAGCAAGAGCTGCCAAGGAGAGGGGTTAAGACAAAGAGCTCTGTTGAGAATCTCACCTGAGACATTTCTCCATGTGTTGGAGCCTACAGAAAGCCCATTTTCCCAGCAATTGTGCAACACAACCCCCATAGCAGAAGTGCTTTCATGGAGTTGGGAGATTTATAGATTTATGTGTGCGTGGATGCTGTACAATGATGTGTTGGACTTACTGAAGAAGTCCTGGTGTCCTCCTGGTGCATGCACCCGTGCTCCAAGGTTATCTGGGGAAGTACAGTGACCCTTTGGGGACTTCAACCCCACGCTTGCTCACAGACCCCCTACATCTCAGGGGTCATACTAATACCTAACGATAACCACAGAGAGAGAATTATTCTGCTGTCTACATAGACATCAACAGGGAAAAGCACATGCTGCTTCATCAAGAACTGAACCCACCTTTCCCTCACTCCCAGTATCCTTTGTCAGTGCTGATCCTCCAGCTCTGATCACATTTGCTTATTGTGCTCCCAAGCTGGGGTCAGTCTGGTGGTTATGCACACCAGTAACACACTCGCTTACTACATGAGTGGTGAAATTAGAGATATGCGGGGGGGGGGGGGGGGGGGGGTGCTTGTGAACTAGTGCCAGAAGGACCTTCCTTCCCCTTCTGTCTCGCATAACTCCAGCCCTTGCAGCCACAGCACCTTCAGGCTCCCACCAGCAGCCCCTCACTCCTCCTCTGAGCATCCCCATCCCATCTGGGTCTCTTAAGCACCGGCACGAGGGGATGCAGCACCCAGTGTGTGCAGCACCAAGCTGCAGGTGCAGATCAGCCCTGGGTTAGCCCAGCCAGGGCCCACCCAGCCCTTCCCAGCCAGGAATTTCTGAAATCCATGAGGAACATGAAAACATCGCACCCTTGCTGTTAGCTGTCGTAGATAGTTGCAAGTGGCTACTGGGTTCAGAATTGGCCACGGGAAGATGACAGAAAGAGAAAGGGTTGTATAACCCTCATTTTATTAGGAAAAATAAATAATTAAGCTTAAAAGCCCTTAGAGTGTGTGTAGGCAGAGTCCATACAGCTCCCAGCCCAGGCCCCCCGAACCCTTTGAGATGCAGGTTCGGACTGCGCACCCCATGTCCACTATGTTCAACCACAAGAGGGAGATCGAAGCTACCGAAAGCACCCTGGAGGCTCCCGAGGTGTGGATGGGAGTGGGGACCCCCCGGCTGAAGCCGCCCTCCGGCACCCCGCAGCACCCCAGCGCCGGGCATCATCCCAGTCCCGGTGAATACAGGAGCAGCAGGACTCGCTCGTAGGCTCTGATGAAGGTTAAAGATGGATTCTCTCCTCCTGATGACAGGAAAGTGTTTACCTCAACCTGGGAATAAAATTACACTTAAGATGTCTTTTTTTTTTTTTTTCCTGAGACCTTGATATTAATGAGGTTAATTTTGCACCAAAGCAACAGAGACCAATAAATAATAAATGAGATATAAATGGACCTGTCTCTCAGAAAAGTAAAGAAAATAAACAGAAGGATTTTTTTGTTTTCCTCGCTACAATGTAAATGGAAGTAGGCTGGGTACAAGTGACCCCTCTCTATATTACATGTAATAATTACTTAATTACCGTGGATAAAAATATCCCATTATCCACGTGCCCTAATGAGCCTTGGCAATACTGCAGGGACCTGTATTTGTAAGGAAGAAGAAGAATTACAGCCTGGAGCCACATTTGATAAGGCCAAATCCGCACGAGCAACAGTGCACCGTATAGCCAGTGCCAGTAATGTCAATGAAACTATTTGTGTAAGTCAAGCAGTGACACAACAAGCCTATTAAAGGCAATGGTTAATTAACTGACAAAATTACTAAGCACGTCCTTAAGATACGAGTTTCCTCAGTTTCTATTTGCTGCACGGGTCCAGCAAGCACCAGATTTTTTCACTGTGCTTGCTTTGATTTTGATCAAAACTTGCTCCCTTGAGGACTGTGATGTCCACAGAGGGTTTCATTTGGGCAGGGTCCCTCCCCTAAACGTTTGGTCTTGGCTAGATGCACTTTTCCACCTTTTCTGGGAAAATGTTCCTGCCTGTAGAGTGAGTTTTTGTCCACAGCCCAGTCACCAGCAGAGGGGGAAGGAGCAGCAGAGAAAAGGGAAGGAGTCACCTAAAGGAGAGATCCTAAATGTCATGGTGAAAAAGAAGACAAGTCCTTCTGACCTTACCCAAAAACACATCTCTGTGCAATTTCAGCAGAGCTTTCCTGGTGCCCTGAAGGCAGTGAGAGGAGGTGGGTCAGAGACGAGGTGTCCTGGATGGAGAGCAGGATGCAGCTATCACGGGGCTATGAACCATGTGCAGGACAGCATGGGACCATAGGGGCAGCAGCCCCTGAGCTCCTCTGCAAACCTCCCTGCACTGCGGCAACTGAGGTTGTCACAGGTGGGAGAAACTCATGCCTGAGATCCATCACACAGAGCTCAGAGCTTTTCTATTAGTCAGATTTTAAATGGGCTTTTACATTAATGAAGTTTTCAAAAGATCTGTCCAAACTGGCTCTCTGGGCTTCTATTCCAACCCATGGAGAGACCGGCATCTGCAGAAGGAGGTTCAGTCCATTCTGAGGATGGGAAGGATATGGGGCTTAGGTGGGGTATGGGGCACATCTATCCTGAGGATGTGGTTTTTCCTTCTGTAGCCACCCCCGGCTTTGATTAGATGTTTAATTTTCACATGGCTAAAGTCAGAGTGGAAGATTCCTATCTTCAGATAACACACTATTTCCCTAAAGATTTAGCACAATTTTCAAACCTAAGTGCACTAAACTTTCAAAAGCCATAAGATTTGGGGTTTTTTTAGGGGGGAGAGAGGTAAGTGATTTCTGCATTTCAAGGAAAGGGGATGGGTTTTCTAGGTGGCAAAACTCTACCTCCTTTTTCAATCAACTTTTTATAGAATTGCTCTGTGAGAAATAAATATTACGTGTCAGCTTTATTTGATCATAATTGAATATCCATCAACCTATCTGCCTATCTAGCCATCCTTGTATAGTGCTGGAAACACCAATCTCTGACAACTGTAGGCCTGTTGGAATTTAAAATTAAATTATTATTGTCATTGTTAATGGATGTTCATATGCTACAATGCTGAAGCTATAGAAGAAAATTGATAGTTTATCTAGATAGATCATCCGACCCATACAGATAACATTCACAGCTGCCAATGAAGGTAGGAATTTTCCTGCATGTCATTCTCTGTCGGAGCAGAGCCTTGCTGTCTATGCAATCAAGGTCTTTCCAGTCTGAGGAATATATACAAGGCACTGTATAATGGATTTTTCCTCTTCCTCCCTTCAAAACTATGTTCAAGCTGTACATGCCAGCCTCTGGAATTGCATTAGAGCACTGCTAAGCTGCAGAAGAACTATCGTCATCCCACTGCTATATTTATTTAGCTGTGTTGTGTCTGCTGGAGAAAGACTCGGCAATTTTAAAAATTGGGCACCTGTTGGTCAGACAGCTCAGGATGGATGAGAAACTGAGAAGCAGGCAGATTCTGTAGCGACTGGTGGGTTAATTTTCCTTCTCTTCATTTAAATTCACACCCTTTGCCTTTCTGCTTTCAATATATTCAGAAACTAGAAGGGAAAATTGCTCCCATGGTGTTTGCTGTTGCACAGTCAAGCACCAGATTCCTCCAGCAAAAAAGCCTTCTCAGCTCCAAGCATGCAATACACATTCAGAAAAGGTTAAAAATTAAACAAATGTAGTGCCAGGAAAAACGCGGGACACATCGCTTTACATTGGCCTGCAAAACAAGAGAAGTAGAACCGCTGTGTCCTGGCAGTGACAGCCTGCTGATGTCCCTTGGCCACGCTGCCATGGCCAGCATCATCCCAGCCAGGCTTTTGAGCATATTTCCATGGGGGATTGCTCAGGATACCCCTCATTCTGCTCACCGATCACAGCAGAGACCTAAGCAGCCAGAGAAAACCAGGAGGGGATGGGGGTGCTGGACCAGGCGCCCCAGCTGAGCCCATTGCACCAGCTCTGGGGAGTGGTTATGAGGGCATAGCGCTCTCAGTAGCTCTGAAAAATCTTATTTCAGGTGAAAAAACCTGAATTTCTGAACTGTTATAATTGCACTCAGAGCGTCTCTGTCGGATCTGAGCATCTCTGTATGTGCTATGGCGTAGGCTCGAACTCATCCTCTGGAGGTTTGCAGTCTGGCAATATGAGCAGGCAGAGACACTGTGCTCATGCAATAGTCTCTCGGTCTCCTGGCCTCTCTGGCTGGTGTTTTACCCACTTGAACACAAACTGGAAGAATTAAATGGCTCTTGACTGGTTCTCAACCTGCTGTACAAAAAGGGCTATGAATTCTAAAGAAAGGGAGCGGGGAAGTTAATTAAAAGGAGCATTTGCTTTCATCCCAGAGGGCAATGCAACAGGAATTCAGCGAAATAAGGATGGAGGAAAAGTGCACAGTCCCTGTGCCTATCCCTTTCCCTGGATTCCTCCTCCTACATAACATCCATGATTCTTTGGCTGGGATTTGGGAGGAGGTGAGAGCTGTTACCACCCTGATTCTAGTCTCCAGCCATTTAGTTGCGGTTCCCCAGCACATCCGATACCATCTCCAAATCTTCCAGAGCTCCAAGTCACTAAATAGTTTTAAAAATGATCCCAGAGAGCAAAGTCAAGGAGATGGCAGGTAAGCAGGACTTTGCCTGTAAGCAAACATATCTTAGTATGTTGCATAAACATTTAACAACTGAAGTCAGCAACACCAATCACAACAGTAATTACGCTGCACTTGACACTGCCCCAAGGTGATGCCTAGAAATTATATAAACTACAAGATTTGATGGACAAGAGAGGGGCTTCCCCCACCCCTCTTTTAGTCATAAAGCCCCTGTGATATAGGTGTCTACCCTTAGCTTCGTCAAGCCCCAAGGGCTCATCAACCCATGAAGCAAATGAATTGCTGGTTTGTGTGTGTGCAAATAACCGGATTAGTCACAGCCTTTTTTTTTTTTTTTTTTTTTTTTTAAGCCCTTGTTAACTTTGCCCTGCCTTTGAGGGCAAATACACACAGCAGGAGCTGCCTGAAGCTCTCAGTCTTCCAAGTGCTGTTGCATTTTCAGGTTGTAATGATGTGATTATTATTTCCACCACGGCACAGTCTGCAAGTCATAACCAAAATCAGGGCTGTACTGAGCCAGGTGCTGTGCAGAGCCCCAGCAAACAACTGTGGCAGTGCTAGGAGTTCACACCAGGTTTCTCGAGCCCCAGACCAGCTCTCCAAACTCTTTTGAAGGTGCTTGTGCACAGTATGGGCTGCATCTGCCATATGGGAATGCCAACCTGTTGCCCTCCCTGGTTTGGGCAAGCTTCGACCCCACAAACCAGCTATTTCTGCACCTGGAGTGTTTGTTACATATGCTCCAAAGGCAAAGGCAAATTTAAGAAAAAAAAAAAAAAGAAAAAGAAAAATCAAAACTTCATGCCTCCCCTGCTGAGTCCTCTCCACACTTCCCACACTTTCATTGTACCTAACGCTGTAGCAGATAACTAACTGACTTGTTAGTGTTTTAAGCAGGTTTTCCCATGAATATCACATAACCTTAGGCTCTCGGAGCGGGGTAATGGAGACTGCTACGCTCTCTTGCTTGGCCGTGTTACAGAGATGATTGCTAAGCAGGGAGATGACATTTGCATGATTTACAGAATTTACAAATTCCTGCTGTGATGGAAACACTCCCTCAGATTAGCTGCAATTCTCCTGTCCAGCTCAATCACAGCCCTTCCTTGCTGCCATGCTCACAGCTCCGAGCGGGAAAAAGATTGTCAGCAGGGTAAGTATCAACATTTTAATACATCTTTACTAAGGGGAAACTTGGAAGGCATAAAAATGTCATAAAATTGCCAATGACAGCATCAGCTGGGGCACACCTCTCCTCTGTATTACTACCTGTTGGTTTCTATTGCTCGTAACTTTACCAACCTTCAGACATTTGAGCTGAAACTGAGCATTTGCAGAGCTTTAGAGAAGTGGTTAAAGTGTAGCCTGGCATGCCTACGCTACCCAGGCTGGGTGCCAGGTACCCACCAGCTTCAGCAGTTCAATGTCAGAAGCTGCATCCATCAGTGAACAAAAATCTTCAGTATTTACCTTTCGGTGATACTGGAGCTGCTCACCCTCAGCTCCCGGAATTCCCTATTCATGGGACAGAAATCAGCTCTTCCAGAAAATGTCTGGGCAGGCAACATCAGCACAACTTGCTAATGGGGCCCTTCCACCCTCCCCAAAGAGCCCTCCTCCGTCCCACCTACCCAGAGCAGTCCCTGGTCCTTGCTGCCCCCTAAATTATGCCAAGTCTTTTCAGGGAGGGTCATAATGATTAAATAGCCTCAGACCCGCTAACCCTGTCTGTGCCTCTATTCTTGCATGAAAAACAAGCTAGAAACAGGAATAATGATCTACAGTCTCTTCTTATAGGTTTAATGCCAAGTGTTGTACAGTCTAGTCCTGGATCTCGGCTGAGGTTACTCAAAGCATCCTCACAGCTCAGGGAAATCAAATATCCGTACCAGATCTGTGTGCTCATCTGAATTGAGCTTTGTTTTCAGGGAAGAAATCAAGGTTGAATAACGGTGGTGAGCTGTGAAAAACAATAACTGGAACACACTGCTCTCAAGGGGATGGAATTTACACCGAAATAAAGGAAATAACAAAACGCAGTCTGTTTAGCAGGTTTGTTTCACATAGGTGGGAAATCATTGCGAGGTAAGCAGAAGGCTGCAGATTGCCATGCAGAGGTTCCATTCCCGCTGATAGTGCACCTTGGCTTGCAGGGCTTAAATTGCTTTACAAATGACAAAAATTGTATTTTGGTCTAAAACTTTATGTTCTGCAAATTACTGACTTTCAACCTTTCTTTAACGTATTAAAGGAATTTCCTGAGGCAGCAGTATCTGAGAATGGCTGTTACACGGTGTAAACCTACATCAGGCCCATTAAGAACACCCTTCCCTTCCCTTCCCTTCCCTTCCCTTCCCTTCCCTTCCCTTCCCCACAGAAGTGTGTAATACAGGCTGGCTTCCCACAAACTGTTAATTACCAGCACTTCATTAAAGCCCACGAGGCACTGCCAGTTCACACTGGAGGTGGATATGTCTCCAACATCATCAACCAACTACAGATCAGACGCTTGGTCCCTCCGCAGGGACTAAAAGCCAAACAGCAAGCTGGAGAAAAGGTGGTGGCACCATGGAGCTGGACACCATCGCAGACCTGTTGGGCCAGTTCGTGCTTTCTTGTCCATTTTCAGCCACCCCAATGGGTGTAGTATCTTCCAGAAGGTCTTCTGAATTGCAGCCCAGGGATGATCAATAGTGCACCTGGTCCCCCGACAGGAGGAAGAGGAATCCTTCGGTAAGATCGATGCTTGCAACAGCGGAGAAAGCGCACACATCATTTCCAGTCTTAAAAACATGTGGTTTTGTTGAACTGCTTTGACTTTTTTGCAGTGAGTCAGATGTGATGTTCATACGGGTCGCTGGCCTCCTGGATCTTTATTTGTTGGCAATGTTTATTATCCAAGAACAGCATTGGATTTTTCAGCCCCCGACCAAACCAAGAGCAGGTGTTTTGAGCAGACTGGGAAGCCTGGGTTTGTCCCACTGTTTTGGGGGGTTTGTGCTTTTTTGTTTGCTTGTGTTCTCTTTGTCAGCAATAGCCATTGCGCTAAAATTGAGGTAGTTGTCACTTGGGGCTGAGAGAAAGTGCACTATATCCTGAGAAATACAGACATTTCTGAAGGTTGTTCTATGGAAAAAACTGAGATCCGGCAACATGATACAGTTTTTTTCATTGAAATGTTTAAGACAAATGAAAAAGTCAGTTTTCTTGCTGGTCTCCGGGAAGAGAGGGGTGTTTCCCTGCTGTACTCCACAGCCCTGCTCTGCGCCGCCTGCTCTTGGGGAGTGCAATGGCTCAGCCACCGAGACAGAAAAGCTGACACGGTGACGGTACTGCTATCGGCATTAATTAGGCAACCCAGGAAGTGGGTTTTCATCCTGCTTTCTGTTTGCTTTTTAATCAAAGCTATGTGGGTTGTCGCAGGCAGGGGGGAAGCGAGGGTAGATGCTTTTCTAATGTATGTTCATAAGCAATTTGGAGGACTTTGAAACACGACTCTCTGTGGCAAACGAGGGGCTTGTTGATTAACAGCTGCAAGTGAGAGCCACAAAGCCACAAAGATCTCCTGTCAGGTCTGACTTGCCAAGCAAAAAAAAAAAAAATTAAAATACGCATGTAATTTAATTGTGCCTGAATTGCCGTTGTCCGGACCTTTGTGACATCATTTCTATCATGGCAAAGTGGATGAGAAAATGTCACCAGTCAGATTTGCTGGGATACAGCACTGCCTCTCTACACCGGCACATAAATAACTGCAGAAGGTGTCAAACAACAGAAAAATTAGACCTTTTCGGTGCAAGTTGCTCTCGAAAATCCTGCCAGATCCAAGCCGGGTTGCAGCATGATTGCACACCAGCGCTAGTCACCCTGGAGAACCCCTACACCTGCCCGCGTGTGGCACAGGCAGAGGCAGGAGGGACCCAAGGCGCCCCAGCCCTCACCGAGCATCAAACAAACACACCGGGGCTGAGGATCAGGCCCCGGGTAGGAAACGCGGTTCTTGGTCCTGCATAAACTCAAAGGAACCCTGCAGAAAGCCACCTTCATGCACATGTGCCCGCAGAACGCATCGCCGCCATCAGTTTGGTTTTGTTAAGTAATAAATCACGCAAAAGCAAAATGTGCCTAAGTGAAGAATTAAGGCTGATGAACTCTCATAGAGTGACAGTTAGACATCTAATCACTTCCAATAGTGCAAAAATGCCGATCCCAGAGAGAGACTGTGCAACGGAAAATGAAGTAGAATCACTAAAGCTTCCCGAAACATAAATCACAGCAGAATTTATTAATCACACAAAACACAAACAGTCATAAATCTATCACAAACAAGCAGATTAGGCCATCCAGAGGAGCAGGGAAAAATAAAGCGGAAGGAAATGAAAAAAGATGCGGTAAAAATCAGTAGAAGGAGAAGCCAGTGGCAGGGGAACAGTACTTAAGCTTAACATTTCACAGGAGAATGATTCAAGCCTTTTCTTCTGCTGTTGTTAACGTCAGCTTTCGTGTGAATGCCCTCTCATTCACAGCAGCTTGTTGTGGCTTTGGTCACCTATTAACGTGTGTGACAGCCACCAGCGCCCAGGGATCTGGGCTCGGCTGTTGTTTCAGACGTGGGGTTGCTCACCCTGAGCCCAAATTGCCACCTATTAATCAGGAAGAACACATCCATCCTCACCGGTGCGAGCTCCGAGACTGCAGCAGTGCTGCACGTAGCCTCAGCGAGGGGCAGCTCCTTGACAGGCACAACCTCAGGTGTCTTCATTGCCCTCGATGGAACAACTTTGGTTACAGCGTGGAATAAATCAGCCTCAAACTACGCAAAAGGCTGCAGTTTCAACTGAGACTGCTCTTGGCAGTGGGTGATTTACAAGTAAACTCTTGATTTGCAGAAAAGCTTCATTTCTTTCTTCCTGCAATTCATGAGAACTTGAAATGAATTCAGGAAACGGTTTTGGAAGGAGAAAAATTAGGGTGGGAAGATGAAGGAGGTGTTGAAGAACTGATGGGTCTGGAGTCCTTCTTCTACCCCCTTGCCCAGGTGCTGGAACAGCGATGCAGGAGGTAGAAGAGCCCAGCACTGGGAGTCCACCACCCTTGCCCCAGGAGACAGCCATGGCCATCTGACAGGGTGAATGCTCACAGTCTCTCTTGCGGCTTTTCACTTTGGATCCATGATTAGACATTCACAGGAGCATGGGCGTGTGCTTGTCTTTGGGGAGGAAAGTCTACCTCCTACTGCTGGATTTAGGAATTGTTTCTGGCAGAAAAGCATCTGTCTACTTATCTTACACCACCTTTCAGAGGGATGATCCTCTGAGCAGTGTTTTCTCTACCCATGTTCACTTCTTCTCTTAGGAAAGCAATTGGCTTCGAGCTATAAACTAACATTATGATATTTTGCAAGTCATGCCTCATAAAAGGTTTTCTTGCATTTTTGCGGGTCATATTCAGTCATCTTTTGTTTTACTGTGACCACAACTCTTCCTTTTAGGACAATTGCATCACGTCTCCTGCCTCCCAGGGTGGGCATCCTTGCCTTTAATCTCCAGGGTATCCTGCTGTAAATCTTCTCCAGCCTCTCCACTGCAGCAAAACAAAGAGACCAACTCTGCAAATTGGCTGAAAGAGCTCTTTGTTCTCTCTCTGTCATATGGGGCTGCAGCACAACTTTCCAGACCACTAGTAACCATTTCAATTTTTACTTTTTTTTTTTGCCATTTAGTTATTTCAGTAATTTCCAGCTACTTGCAGTAACTATTTTGAGTGTGGAAAGTTTTAAAGCAGCAGACCATGATAATTTTCACCCAGGAGTCCTAAAATAATTGGCTAAGGCAAGCTTTGGCCCAGTTGTGCTAATTTTTCATAATCTTGGATTACCGGGAGATCTGCAGGAAATTGAATGAATGCCAATGCTGTGTTAGTGTTCAAAAAGAGTATATATAACTCGGATGTTTACTGCTCAGTTAACTTTATGCTAGTCCCTGCAAACTAAATGAGAGACCGGTCAAGGACTCAACAGAGAACACACAATGAGGATGTGATTAAGACCGGTCAATAAGTTTTGCTGTTTTCTTCTTTTCCTCTGTTTTGCCCAGAAATAGGTCTTGTAAAAAGAAGAATTGATTTCTGCTAAGCTTTGGGTATTCTGTTGCACAACATTCTGATATATTTATAATGACCTCTGTGCCAAATTAGCAGAGCGCATGTTAAATGGACTGAGGTTGGGTTAGCTGACAGCTCTCAAAAAGCGGTTAGCAGCGGGGAGGCATTGCTGAGTGGGGACGTTACTTGTGGATTCTGCCAAGACCACTTCCAGGCCAAGTTATTCAATATTTTTAGCAATGATCTGGAAGAAAATCACTGCTGATAATTACAGATGTCACAAAGATTGGCAGAGCAATTAACAACAGCGAAGATAGTGCAGTCAGAGTAACCCGATTTCCTTAATAAATCAGATCCATTCAAACAATGTATAATTTGAATAACAACACATTCGAGGTCACTTATTGAAGAAAAACCAAACAAAGGCCAGGCCTCCAAAACAGAAACTATTTGTGGAAGCACAGCTTCCAACAGGGGTGTGGGAGTAAGTTTCTCTGATGGGCAGCTAGGCAGGAGCCCCCACGGCGGCGGCATTGAAAAATGGACTTACGTGATGCTGGGAAATATTAAAAGGGGAAACAATGAGTGGGAGTTTGGAACTGACTTTCCCTGTGTTTGTGGCTGGAAGAAAGTCCTCAGTTTTGGTGCTGACATTTCAAAAAGGTTACTAAAAATTAGAAGAGGGGGGCAAGGGCAGTGGAAATCCTTCCAAATACTGTCAGGAATGGCAGAACTCTCTCCCAGAGACAGCGCGCTCAGTCTCTTTAGCTCATCCGCGGAAGATCAAGAGGTAACTTGATTATGCTGCAGAAGAACCCTTGCAGGGAAAAATATCGAGTACTAAAGGGCTCTTTAATCTTACAGGGAACGACAGAACGAAGACCTAACAGCTGAAAGTTAGAGCCAGACACATGTAAATGAGAGAGGCGGCACACTTTTGTAACAGCAGGGCTGATTAGCCACCGAGACAAATTGTGGTCATTTTCAGAGAACATTGTGTCAGCATTCAGAGCACCTACTGGTTTTGTGAAGTATCATTCTCGATTGCTTTAGCCCCTGGAAATGAGTTTGTCCATTTTCCAGCAGACTGTGAGATGAAGGGCTTCGTTGGGGGCCACGAGGCATCCTGCTATTCTCTTTGCTGGAGGGGGACTGTAAGTGGGCATTAGTGTGAATTCCTGCCCAAAAGCTGATGTGTGGCAACAAAATCCCCCAACGTGCATTTGGCAGGATAGCAGGGCTTCCCTGAGCCCAGGCTGCCCAGACAAGATTCAGATCTGGCGTTCCCAGGCAGACGGGGCATTCTCAGTTCATCCCTTTCACTGTATTTCACTGTGCCCTAAATACCAGCCACGTTTCACAGTAACACCGAGGAGAGAGCGGTCTTCTAAGATTTAAGGTCAGATTTGTAGGTACAAGATTGGAAGCAAAAGGTGAGAAGTAAAACAAATACAAAACACAAACCGAGCTGAGGTTTAACAAGCATATACCTCCCCTGACATGACTCCGATCTCAGAGCTGGCGATAAGCGTTCACAACAACAATCCATCTTCCAGGTGTTATCCTCATCTCCAAACACTTCCCTCCTCCACCAATCCCCAGCTACAGTTCCTTGGAGGTTCATGTCATATGTGAATGTAACAGTCCTTCTTTGTCCTATGTGGAGCCAGGTCTCCTGGGTTCTTAAAGGATGCCCGTACTGATACCCCATCTCATCAGCAACTCGAATGCTTGTGATGACTCTTCTTGGACTGCGCAGTAAGTGTTTTAAAAGCAATTCCCACTTTGTTTCTAGCTGGCTTGCTGGTGTGACTGCCACCCACCCAGCTGGATGGTTGTTTTATCATGGGTTGCTAAGTTGCTCACACTAAATATTATATGAGACATCAGGTACACAGACGTCTCAAAAGCACATTTTGGCTCATTACCAGCTCCTTGCATAGACCACACACCACGCTCAGAAATGCAGATGGCAGCATAGTAACAAGTGGTTTCCCCAACTCCTGCCTGCTTTGGGAAAACAATGATAACACAGCACCCGGGAACAGAGTGAAAGTCTTGTCTGGAATATCCTGCCAGGTCCTCCCATGGGGGACACCAGACCTGTCCTGCCCCCTCTGAGTGAGCGGTCTCTTTGCAGACGCCTGCAGGGTACTGGGAATCTCTCAGACTTGAATGGAAGGGCCGAATTCCCTCTCTTTCTGCCACACTGCCAAGCACCGGAACCCCTTGCCCAGAGACCTGTCCCCTGAGCAAGAAGGACCTGAAGACCCAGGACCGAGGGACGTGGGAGAAGTGGGGTAGATCTTAACTCCTCCCAACCCTGCAAGATATTAGGAAAGGGACAAGCTCTCCAAGAAAGAGACAAGAGAAGAGAAGAGGCATGGGATGGGATTTTTGAGGGAAGTGCATACAGGTTTTCCTGGTTCCCCCTTGACCTGTGTCTTATTAGTGCTTCTTCTGAGTAATGTCATGTGTGTGTGTCCCCCAGAGTTAGTTATTTTTGCCCACTCTTGTTCTCAAAGAGTGAAAGCAGACAGCAGAGAAGATACAGTTTGGGGTGGGTGGAGAAAGTGCAAGTTAGTGGCTGAAATGACTTGTGGAGCTCAGCACCGGGGTGATTGTGGCAGAGGGCAGCCCCCGGTGCAGCATCCCAGGGAGATGATCCACCTTGGGTTTCTCCTCTTCTGCACCAGCAGCCTCCTGCACTCAGAAGATTCTTTCTCTCCTCCCAGGCATCACGAATGGGGAGATGGACAGAGTGGAGGGAGGCTTGAAGTACAGAAAGCACATTTGCTGCCAGCTCTGCCTGCGTGCAATTTATTTGATATAATAAATTAAGCACTATAACACAGACCACCATCATTCTCTGCAAAACACCTGGATTTTTTTGCCTCTGTTGCAATTACTCCATCTGCCAACATAAACAATAAATTCTGTCAGACCTCTTTTTAGTGCATTGTATAAGTCTCTGACTGGTGCTTAAGACAGGACGCTCTTCCTTCATTTTACCAAAGACTTTGATTAAGAAATCTTCAAGGGGGAAAGAAACAACACTTACTTTAATAGGGCGAGGGTGGGGGAGGGTGATCAACTACAATGAAAAAGGAAACCTTGTCACTATGTCATGTTTAATTTGGTTCCTTGCCAGGTTGCTAAATTCAATTCAGATGCATGATCACACCTTAATGAATTCAATGGGGAAATTAAAATTTAACTATCTGCTCATGAAATGTTCATGCTGTTGGTTGTGTTTAATGACTAAAGACAGGATACGTTGAGTCCAAAAAGGGAGATACCAGTCTGTTTTGCTATCAGGACACTCTATAAAATGTATTTAATCCTCTGGGTTTCGTATTGAAAAGTAAATATGGGCTTAGACAGAAAATGGGTTCCTAGGAACTTTAGGGACAGGGGTTTTCACAGGTATGTGAGAGGGCTACGATCTGTGTTCAGGACCTCCAGGAACTCCAGAAGAGTTCATGGGCTGGTGTAGAAACCTGCAATGTGGGACTTCAGGCTTCAACTCTGAACAAGGCTCCTGGGCCCAGATCCACACCTCTCCGTTTCACTGTGCTCTGCACTACTGTTCAGGAGGGGTTGGCTCATGGTGGCTTCCGAGGTAGAAGATGCCATGGGCAGGCAGTGACACATGGGCCTGCAGTGAGACTTCTTTGAGAGCAAGCCCCCTTAGGAGTCCCACCTCAGAGAGACACTGCAGCCCTCCTCAGATCTGCATCCTTCTAATCCCCAGGACACAGTCACAAAGGCAAAGAGGCTATAGGGCTGCACGTGCATTAGATGCACCTATAGTTGGGACAGGGCTATGATCACGCAGTGGGAGTCAGTCACGAGTGTTGCCCATTCAACATCAGCTCAGAGGATTCAAGAAGGTACTTGGCAATCTATGAAAGACCTTGTGTCATTTCCAAAGGTCCCCAACGGTGGTAGGGATCAGCTCATGTGTACACGTGATGGGACTCAGGTCCTTGAGTAAGTCCTTGCTATTTACCTGCAGCTGCAAATATACAGCAACTGTGTGAGGCTACGAGTTAACCTCTCCGTGCTGTAACATCACCTCTACCAGGGAGAGCAGCGTCTGGGTACTGTGAAGATGAGAGCATTGAGGTGCATGAGGTCTCATGGGAAGGAGGAATAGACAAGTATCACAGCTGGAGGGGTGGAAACTGTCACTGCTCCACTGGGTTTGACAGAGCTCAGCTGATCTACGCCAGCAAAAGCATCCAGTCTTGAGCCACTCTGTGGGCTGGGATCTGAGTTGGATCAAGAACTTCAAAGGAATCTGCAGGTATCACAGAGAGGGTTTTTTTTCAACAAAAATTAGATCTGTGCCTTCTCCAGCCCCATCAAATCCTGATCCAGGCTCGGATCTGCACACAGAGCCTCTGGTATCAGCAGGGAGTTTAAATCAGCTACATATAAGCAATAAGCAGTGAGTAAGCCCTTCTAAAACACTGTCACACTCAAGAAGCTGGGGTAGGTGGAGATAGTTGAGCAGTGTGGCTAAATAAAAAACATCAGTGCTGGGTTTGCTTTTACTCTGTGTTGTTTGCAAAGTTATACAAAAACTGCCCTACTGATCACTGAACACTCCATAAAACCAGGAGTGGGAGGCCTGGAGTGCCGCTAAATCCAGGAAAAGAGCAATCTCACTGCAGATGTCTGATAAAAGAAGCATAAAAGGCAAGAAAGAAAAGGCCAAATAAAAAT
Organism: Burhinus oedicnemus; assembly: GCA_008921705.1. Taxonomy (NCBI): domain Eukaryota; kingdom Metazoa; phylum Chordata; class Aves; order Charadriiformes; family Burhinidae; genus Burhinus; species Burhinus oedicnemus. Next base: position 882,474 of record VFFE01007127.1, on the reverse strand, counting down.
GGCTGTGGAGGGGGCTGTAATAGCAACACGTCCCAGCCCACCCCCTACACTGATTCCTGGGGAATGTTCAGGAGATTCAGGGAGAGTCCAAAATCTGTTTCACCTCATCAGTAAAGGCTGGAAATACCAGAAATGTCTCCAAATTTTACTCATTTCTGCAGACATGAGAAATAAGCATTTTATTTGTTGGAAGGAAACCTGTGAGGAGCCTTTGCATTGGTCTGCCTGCCACTCTCTATTACAAATATTTCCTCCAGCCTTGGGAGAAACTTTAACCTCCCCTTCTTTCCAGGATGCTTTAAAGCACAGCAGAGGACCTCCTGCCTCGAAAGGCATGCACCTCGTTGTCTTTTCAACCTGTAGCAGGAGCTAGTGAAGGTGAAAACATGGTACATCTTTTTATTTTACTCATTTGGGAAGGTTTTAGAGGCAGATCGAAGGTTGGAGGGATAACCATTAAAGTTGGCAGTACTTTGACATTGTAGTCTAAATAGCTTTCTTTTAATCAAGTAGTTTGTTTTGGTTTTGGTTTTTTTTTTAATGGAATATTCATTGCTATTAGAGAACCCAGCCAAGCCTGAAACCCCTCGCGCTAAGTATAGTACACACGTAAGTCACAGTCCCTGCCTCCAAGAACCTACAGTCTGAGTAAACAAGAGAGATGATGGGTTGGGAATGGCAAAGAAGGTCTAATCAAGGTTGCAAGGCAGGCTGGTAACCCAGCCCTGTGCAATGAGCACAAGGTGATGCAGAGGTTTTAAGATCATAAGGAATCTCTGTATTCATCAGACTGCCCAGCATGCCAGGGAAAGGAAAGCTCTGGTTTGCCCATGGTGTGAACAGAAACTAGTAGTCACGTTGGGCCATGGAGCCATGTCAGCTTTGTGCTTTTTCAGCCAACAGTTGAACAAGGGCACCTGGAGGTCTTCAGGTAATGCTGGGGCTGACGGAACTTGGCTCAAGCATGAGGTTCAGGAGCTGCTGAGCTAGAGCAGGTCTCCAAGAGAGATGTCCTCCACAACATTGAAGCTCCAGGACAAGATGAACAAGCTGAACCTCTCTGTGAGTTTTGTCAGTGCTTTAATACTCCATGTGAATGCCTTGTTTGCACTGTGAGTTTTTCCAATTTAACCTTCCCTCTCCTGGAGCTCGTTACAGACCAGAGAGCCAGACTTGCTGGGATCTTACACAAAAGCATGATCACAGCGTGGATCAAATGTCAACCTTCTGCAGAAGGCCCAGCGTGACACACCATGGCTGCCAAGGCCAATGCATGGGAGAGTGTGAAGAAGGCCTGTCATGCTTTCAGACGGGGATGTGGTGGCTGGGACACACAGCCAGTGAGAGGGTAAACTGCAGAGCTCCTTTCTGTGCAAGGCTCTAAAGAAATGCAAGCCCAAGGCAGCAGAACAGCATCTCACCTGCTCTGTCACCCCATGTTTGAGATGAGTCACAGACCAGACTGTGATCAATATGTGGCATCCACAGCAGGGAGAGAGGTCATGGTTTTGGGTATGAGACCTAACCTCCATGCAGAAAAGCTCCTTGCAGAGGTTTGCAGCGTGTGCCTGATGCTTAGACCTGTGCACGGCGTCTATGCCCGGCATCTGATCGCCTGTATGCAGCCCATCTCCTAATTAGCATGAGAGGGCAAGGCAACAGCCTAAATAAAACCACCAGGATTCAGGAGAGCTTCTTAATTGAAAGGCAGAGGCAGGAGCGAGTGCGGGCAGACGGACAGGGAGCAGCCGTGCACAGGGAAGCGGGACACAGTGCTTGGGGGAGAGGGAAAGGGCATGTTCCCTGAGGCTTTCCCAAAACCACCCCGTGGGACCATCCACTCTCAAGCAAACAGCCCATGCAGCCCTGCCATGCCTTCCCTTTCCCCGATGTCAGATTATTATCTGCAGATATGCAAAATAATGCAAATAAGGTTATAAAGATGTTAATTATGCCGAAGGAATTAACTGCTCATTAAGTTAAACTTCCTGCTCAATTATTTTCATTACTGTCCCTCCTTTTCCAGGGAGAGGAAAGGACACGTACCAGCCCTGATGCTCCCCAGCAGTCCCTCTTCCCACAGCCGTCTCATGGCAGTCCTGGCCCACAAGGCTGCTCAGCCTTTCTCATCCCCACTGGTGCTCCTGACCCGCTGTCTGGAGGCAGCAACCCACGTCTGGGCACACAGGTTCTGCTGAGGGCCATGGCGAGCACCCCAGCAGGCAGGACACATGGCAGGTCGCATGGCTGGGAGGGGGATCTGCTCCCATCTTTGTCACTGCATGACTTGGATTGAATCAGGTCATGTCCCCAAGCCTCAGTTTCCCCATCTGCAATATAATAAGGCTGACAAAGAGCTTGGAAATCCACTCATGGAAAACAAGAAATGAAAGCCTGGGGGGGATGTTAATGATAAAACAAGATTTGGCAGCATGTTAGGAAATGTATTGTGAAGAGTCATTTTGCGACAGCCAGGGAAACAGCCTAGCGATTTAACGCTGACAGTTGTTGCCATCCCTTGTTTTTGTCCACAGATATGCCTGGACTGATATCCCAAGTCATTCCTCACGTTGGCAACTTTCATCTCTTTCCACTCAAGCAAGCCGTATAAACTGCCTGTATTAAAACAATTAAATTACGTGCGCAGCATTTACACAAATACTGGCACCATCATTAATGGTGGCACTTAGAGATGCAACGGGTGTCTGTGTATGCTCTGTAATCCATCAGGGAGAAGAATCAGATTTGCCAGCTAGTTTGGTTAAAATATTTAAATGAGAGGTTGCTGCACTTCAAGACAGAGGAAATATTGCCAAGGAATGTATCCGAAAAATCACAGTTCATTGTGACACCTCTCAAAGGGCCATTTAGTCTGATCCACGTACCGGAGATACCCACCCATGCTGCTAGGTCCCTGCAGCCTGGATGCTGCCTGACGCATGTTGAGACCTGCCCCAGAGAAATTAGGAAATGAGCTAAATCCAAGCTGGAAAGAAAAGGCGTAAAAGGAAAATGGTAAGTAGCTTCTCTGGCACTCTAAGAATCATGGAATCACAGGATCATGGAATTTTCAGAGTTGGAAGGGACCTCCAGAGATCATCTAGTCCAACTCCCCTGCTGACGCAGGAATGCCTAGAGCACATTACTCAGGACTGCATCCAGGCGGGTCTTGAAAATCTCCAGAGAAGGGGACTCCACCACCTCCCTGGGCAGCCTGTTCCAGTGCTCTGTCACCCCCACCGTAAAGAAGTTTTTTCTTAGGTTTGAATGGAACTTCCGATGTTCCAACCTGTGCCCATTGCCCCTCATCCTGTCACTGGGATCCACTGAAAAGAGTCTGGCTCCACCCTCCTTCAACCCACCCTTTAGATACTTCTAAGCAAGAATAAGGTCTCCCCTCAGCCTTCTCTTCTCCAGGCTAAAGAGTCCCAGCTCTCTCAGCCTTTCCTCATAAGGGAGGTGCTCCAATCTCCCAGTCATCTTTGTTGCCCTGCGCTGGACTCTCTCCAGTAGCTCCCTGTCCCGCTTGAGCTCGGGAGCCCAGAACTGGACACAGTATTCCAGTTGTGGCCTCACCAGTGCAGAGTAGAGGGGGAGAATGACCTCCCTCGACCTACTGGCCACAGTCAAAAGAAGTCAAAAGCAGCTGCACAAGGCCAATCTGCATGTCCCTCTAGCCCTGTCTCTTGTCTCAGACAGGACAAAAGTGAATGTCAGAGCAAGGGTATAACAGAACAAACATATATATCGCACCTCCTTCCTTCAGTACCACCTCAGCCTTTGAGCATTTGCAGCTCAGAAGTGGTTTCTATGACGCTATTAGCCCTCAGTGGGTTTCCTCCCATGCGCTTGCCCACTTTGCCACTGTAGATAGCAGACTCCTGCAGCAAGGAGTCCTACAGCCCAGCTCCTCGGTGAAGGAAGAGCTGCCTCCTTTGGTCTGCTTTGAACCTGCCTCCTGCTAACATCATTCATGTCCCCTAAATCTTGCGCTGGAAGAGATGATATGCAGCAAATCCCCATTTCTACCTGCCTTCCCTCGTAGGGGTGAGGTGATGCTCCTAGAGCATCGCTGACAAGGCTGGATGAGCAGGGCCTGCTGCATGTGGCTCTTCCTCATCCCATGCTGATTTTATCTTATCTCTATTTTATTTGTACCAGTGAAGCCATGTAGTACAATGGAGCAAGAATCTGGCCAAATCTTTAAAATTTGGATGGCCCTTTTCTCCAGCTGGCTCTATTCCCTGACCTGGTTCAGCAAAGCGATGGCTGGGGCACAGCGGAGGGATGCATGGAAGAAAAATGAGCAGCCAGAGGTGGAGCACATCCCTCCCATGTGCACTGGTGGCTGCTGAGATTGGCAGCCTAGAAACGCCTTGCTCGGTGTCCCCAGCAGACCCAGTCCAGCATTGAAACCACTGTCCCACGGTCGCAGGACTCAGTGCTGGAGAGACCCATGGCAAAGGCTGCTCACCAAGTCAGAGAGGAGCTGCCAGGAGAGGCTGGGAGCAGGGAAAAAGAAAACAGCCCTGGGAAGAATAGACTTAACAGAAAGAGTCTGTGGTTTGTTGAAGGCAAGGTTCAACAGCGGTTCGTTGTGGTCTGTAATTACCAACAGAGGGAAAAGATAGCTGATACTGGGAGCTGCTTTTATCTAGTAGACAAAAGCCTCATGAATCCAATGGCTGGAGGCTGAAGTTAGCAAAACTGAACTGTAGGATGCAAATATCTAAAACTGACGATAATTAACAAGCTCCCCAACGACTGCTGCTCAGCTGCTACAAGAGGATTGCGGACAGAGCGGATGAGCTGCCCACATTGGGGTTAGCTGTCTATCCCTGCTTAGCACTGCGTGGCACGTAGACAGCAAGGCAGGGCTAGCTCCAAAGCTCTGGAAGCTGAGCTGGGGTTTGCCTGGTTATTAGAAGACAAAGCAAGGTCCTAACCTGCTCGTTGTCCACCACACACTGCCCCACAAACTTCATCCTCGTACTTTGGCATAGCAGGAGGAGCCACTTGGGCTCAAACCCTTTTCTGCTTGTGGAGCGTCCCTGGGTAACACCAACCCATGGGACACAAAGAAAATTAAAGATGCTGAGTACCCCCTGGCCATGCCACACACGGTGATTTTAATGAGTAGTCTGTTGCTAATGCCTTTGCTGTTTTGTGGGTTGTGATGTGTCATGGGATGTGTCACGCTGATGTGTTATGGGGGGTTTAAGTGTCTACTGTGATGACTTTCCTTTGGCTCCTGCATTGTAGGGACTGCGAATCTGCATGGGGCATATCGTGCCTGATTAATTTTATGGACTGTAGTGGGTCAAGGTTGATTTCTTTTCCAAATAAAATATCAGTTTAAGAGTAACTCCATGTGCTTGCTAGCTTGGGGACACAGGGTGCCATTTTATTGGCTCATGTAAATTGCTTGCTGGCTGTTTTTATTCTTTAATAAAACCTTTTGGCAGAGCTGTGGCTTCTTGTTGCCTTACAATTAGGGAGAGAACAACCGGTGCTCAACTCCGACACAGAAGTTTATGAAACCAGCAGAGATATGCAGAGAGACCTCTAAGAACAATGAAGGCAGAGCTGCTGGCTGCTAACGAGAAGGAAATGTGTTATTTTTAGCTATCCAAGAAGGTGGAAGGTGAAAAAAACAACACAACAAAGAAAATCTATAGTCCAATCCAGGAAGCCAAAAAGCAATGCCAAAAAAAATAACAAGCAGACTCTCTGGCAGGGTAATTCTTTCACTAATAGGGAGGAGGGGACTTGGTATCTGGCAGAGCCCCTAGGCTTGATGGGTCTGTCTGCCCACTGCCCAGGGCTCAGGACCATGGTCCCCCCTGCTCGAGGACCCAGTCTGCAAATCCAGGCTGGGGCAAGCTGAGATCCCCTCTCAGCTCTGGTTCCTGAGCAGTAGCAAGGTTGTGTGTGCATCCAGCAGGCAGCCCAGCTCATTAGCAGAGCAGGGACTCTTGCAGGCCATCGGGGCAGACCTCCAGCTGCCCAAATCATAGAATCATAGAATGGTTAGAGTTGGAAGGGACTTTAAAGCTCATCTAGTGCCAACTCCCCTGCCATGGGCAGGGACACCTCCCACTAGGCCAGGTTGCTCCAAGCCCCAAGCAACCTGGCCTTGAACACCTCCAGGGATGGGGCAGCCACAGCTTCTCAGGGCAACCTGGGCCAGGGTCTCACCACCCTCAGAGTGAAAAATTTCTTCCTGAGATCTCATCTAAATCTCTCCTCTTCCAGTTTGAAGCCATTACCCCTTGTCCTATCACTACATGCCCTTGTAAAAAGTCCCTCTCCAGCTTTCCTGTAGCCCCTTCAGATGCTGGAAGGGGCTCTAAGGTCTCCCTGGAGCCTTCTCTTCTCCTGGCTGAGCAACCCCAACTCTCTCAGCCTGTCCTCACAGCAGTGTTAGTGTGGATTTTAGGGCAGTGAGCCCAAAGCAGTTGCTCTCCGTGCCAGGCAGGAGCTCCTGGCTGCAGGTCTCTCTCCCTGTCACCCTCGCAGCCCTGGAGACAGCCAAGCTCATCGGTGAAGGCAAGTTATTGACTACCCAAACACCTCACTCAGCCTATGGGCTCATCCTCACTGCGTTACCTTCCTGCCATCCTACCCTCACATGGACACTAGCAGCCCCTTTCCCACAGTGGATTGCGGGGTTTGCATGCACAGCTGGTTTTACTGTTTGCAAAGAGCCCTGCACAGGCGTCCCGCAGTGTTCTGCTCCCATGTTTTCTCTACAGAGCTCAGGGTTTGGTCTGTCCTTTCTCCCCCTGGACCACCAGCATCCCTGGAGGTGTTCAAGGCCAGGTTGGATGGGGCTTTGAGCAACCTGGTCTAGTGGGAGATGTCCCTGCCAATGGCAGGGGGAGTGGCACTAGATGAGCTTTAAAGTCCCTTCCAACCCAAACCATTCTGTGATTCTATGATTCTCTGATCCAGATCAGTTTTTGCTCTCAGAGTTACAGCAGCTACCTAAGGGATGGAGCAGAGAGATCTGTGCTGGGTTTAGCATTACAGCGGGTCCAATTCGTTGTGTAAATAAACACCAAGAAGAAAATTCCTCTGTCAGAGGATATGCATTTGCTCATATCCAAGTGAACAGACAGTGCAAGAACAGAACAGAGAACATGACCAGGAGAGAGAAGGGCGGCATTTTTTCACACAACTAATCCCATTTCTAATGGGAAATGATATTCTAGGCTGGAACCGACTCCCTGCCAGTGAAGCATCCTCCCACAGAGGAGTCGTTGCATTATCCTGTGTTATAGGTTAACCAGTGTCTTCGCGGATGAGCACCCCATACTGCAAAAGCCTGATCCAGCACCACAGAATGCATTTCCAGCTAGAAGCTGTCTCACCAGGAGCACCCTGGAGCTGCCAGGCAGTAAGAGAAAGTGACACTAATCAGCTGGTGAATACAGCGTAGGAGCCAAATTAGGAGGATAAAACCTAATTGACTTGTCCAGCAGCTTTGTCAAGGGACTCTAAGGCACATTGCTGCTCTCCCAAGCTGCCACATCGCATTCCCACGGCACCACGGCGGGGCCTGGAGAGAATGTTTGCTGGGAACCAGGGGCTTTGCAAATCTTCTCAGCTCCTCTGAGCATCTAAAGGACTGAAGCTTGCCAGGAGATGCAAGCAGACAATGCACAGCATGCCCTGCCTCCTCGCCGAGAGCGGAGCCACTGTTTCCCGAAGCCGGCAGGGGATGCTGCCGGGACAGGCAGCGCTCCCGCTTTTGGCCCCGCAGCTCCGGCTCCACCAGACAGGATCTGCACAAAGGCTGTGGTCCCACCAGCAGAGCCAGGCACTCCCTCTCCTCAAAGGGAGGGTTTTGTAGGAAGGGAGAAGAAAAAACCCTTGCATGGGACAGGAGGGGCCCCTAGAGTCAGCTTCACAGCTTCTTTCTTAATCTTAAAAAAAAAAAAATAATGCATTCCTACTTTTTAACCCTTTTGTCCTGCTCACATTTTTGTGTCTCTTTTCACCTTGTGCTGGTCTCTGTGTGCCTGTAACCCCACTGGTTTCAGGCCAGCCGATTGCAGGTTCACAGCATCACAGAATCACCGGGGTTGGAAGGGACCTCTGGAGATCATCTAGTCCAACCCCCCTGCCAGAGCAGGGTCACCCAGAGTAGGTTGCACAGGATGGCGTCCAGGCGGGTTTGGAATGTCTCCAGAGTCGGATACTCCACCACCTCTCTGGGCAGCCTCTTCCAGTGCTCTGCCACCCTCAAAGTCAAGAAGTTCCTCCTCAAGTTTAGGTGGAACTTCCTATGGTCAAGTTTGTACCTGCATAGCCCTGCTCAGAAGGGGCTGTTGGGGAGAGCACTGTAACTGCTAGCTCCAGCCCTGCAGGGCAGACAATATCTCCTCCTGTAGGCTCACAAATATCTGAAACTCATAAACTGGTCCAGTGCTGCTCAGATTGCTATGCCCGTCCCCATTAACTCAAGCTGTGCAATGAATTACACAAAGGAAAACCTTTTGCTGAGAGGGAGCCAGTTGGTTTTTGTGGGTTGTGGGTTTAATGCAGACCAGCTCCCTGTCTCACCAGGAGGTTGCACCAGGTTCCTTGTGCAAGGGGAGGGTGTGGGAAGGAGCAGGCAGTGGCAGGAGGAGGGCAGATTCGCCCATGAGTTTCTCTCCCCTGACTACAGCTGAAGAAGATTCATTCAGCCTTGGACACGTACCTCAGAGACACCTCCATTGGGACCTTTGTCTGGAACTGCATCTTTTCCTTTCCCCATGAGGATGGTGTTACCACACATGGGTCAAGCCCTCCCTCCTGCGCCTTTGGCAGTCACCATCCCTCTCCCAGTTCCGCCTGGCTCCCATCGCCCGGCACCCCAGCTGGGCTTTCAAACAAGGCTTCACAAGCGGGACATCCACAGACTTGCCGAAAGAGGATTACAGCTGCGCTGGTGAGAACGGCCAGTTCCCAGCCAGCAGGCGCGGAGGTGCAGATGTTTGCTTTGGCATTCACCCATCTTGCCTCCTGTAGCCTCAGCATAAAAAACCCCACCTAACTCAGCGTCAGGAGCTGCAACAAGTTGCAGTGTGTGCACTCTCTGTGCCACTGCCTGATGGTCGCAACAGTAATGTGGCTTGGGACCAGCCACAAGGACACTGCATTACAGGGCTATAAGCCAGCCCAGGCACCCCCTGGCAAAGGGGTGCTACAAATCTGTCACGCCTGGGCCCCCAGGGGGCTGCGGTGTTCATTCAGCCCCAACGCAACGTTACAGGAGCTGACAGCAGTGAGAATCACAAGAGCTGTGCCCTCCATTTCCCATTTGCTTGATCCCCCAAGGGGTCTTCTGCATCATGGAAGTCCTGTGTTAAGACCTTGGGCTTGGTTTCTCTTTTATATGCATGGATTTTACACCTACTCAACTCCACCAACTGCAGGCAGGCCATTGCATATGTTCCCTTTGCAGGCATTTGCTGGTCTGTCCCAAAATGAGCACGGCACAGGAATGTGAAGAGACCTTTAACGTCACAAACACGTTGGGCTTCCCCAGACTTGGCGAGCAGGTAGTGTTGCACAGCGGCTCAGTAGGCAGCAGTAAAGATAGTGATAAAACCAGTATTTAGCTCTTTTATAACTGCACGCCTGAAAGCACCTTCTCCGGGAAGAAGAAGCCTGGAGATGGGAGATAGCTTGTCCCTGGTCACTAAAAGCCCAGCTTTGTCTCCCAGCCACGCGCTCTGTCACCGGCACGGCGCCCCGGCTCCCGGCAGGTTCACAGCCCACTCCTCCCGGCTCACAGCCATTTGCTTTTCTTCTTGCAGCGTGACAGTTTCGAAGGCTGAATGTGAAACAAAAGGTGAAATTACTGTCAGTTAAACTCCTCCCTGTCCCTTCTCCTCCACTTCTGATGTAGCAACTTATACACTTGTATTTGCACAAATAATGAAAATCTCTCAGGGAAATCATGTTATCTCCCCCGCTGTGAAGCAGCAGGCTACCAGCAGATGATAAAACACACGAAGATAGACAAGCTGAGCTAGAACTGCTTCGCTTCTCTGGAAATCTTCCCTTTTTTAGTCCTGATGGAAACGCGCTTTTCCTCTGGTATTCAAAAGGTGATAGGATTTTTTTAAATATACACATGAAAAAGTGAAACTGAAGCGTCCCAGTGCTACTGATTGTCTGTGGCTGCCCCCATCTAGGGAATTATTGTTATCATTTGACATTCAAAGCTTTTGAGTGGCATTTGTAGGAAGAGTTTCCCTATATGGCCCAGGGAAGATACTTTGATTTTTGGAGGAGGTGGGAGTTTACTCCTCTGTTTTCAACACATGACATTTAATGGGAGAAAGACACTTTTAAATCATGGCCAGCCATGTTTTATCTTGTAGCACAGAAAAAATGCTCCCAGAGAGCAGACATTTTGTGTTTCAAAAAATTCAAATTATTTCAAAGATCAGGAGTTTCCCTTTGCTTCTTGTGAGTAAATGACACCAGAGCATTACTGAAGGTCTTCCAGCCTCCTGTGTGAAACAGCACCCGTCAGAAATGGCTTTCCAGACAGACCAGGGTGTCACTGACAAACCTTTCACGGCTGTTTGCACTGCAGCCAAGGATGATGCTGGACTGGGATGGTGAGTACCAAGATGTCCTAGCAAGATAAAATCGCAAAGTATCTCATGTTTTTCTGTGTTTTTGAAACATTCCTGACACAACAGGGAGAGAAGACATCCCCTTAAATCCCCCTAAAACTTGAAAAATGGAGAATGAAGTCAGCACCAGGGTGAAGGCGGGATAGTAACAAGGCAAAGTCTGGACCAGGACCTGGACCACGCTCTGCTGGGGCTAGCTGGGGACACTGTCTAAGAGGATCCTTCAGAAGCAAGATATAGAGACCTCACATCCAGAAGCAGTTCATGATGGCAAAAGGAAGCCTGTGATGAATCAACAAAGCCACTACAAATATTTTAAACCCCCTGGGTGCTCGTAGGGTCAAAGGAACAGGACCACAGCACCACATTGGTCAATGGCTGCTACTGGGAAGCAGCCTGTTGATCCAAAAGCAGGGTCAATCCTTTTTTATGGTCACCCTGTCTTAGCTCCCAGGACTGTGCAACACAGACATCAACAGAGAATCGTCCTAACCCTACCAAGAGGAGTCCCTCATGCGTGCCCCTGCACCGCTTCAGACACTACAGCAAACCGCAGCCAGAGGAGCTCGTTGCAAGTCTGTTGGCCAAGTGGTGCTGTCACTGCCTGCACGAAGCAACGGTTTCCAAGGCTGATGGATTGAAAACAATTAGTCGCTTCTATTCCTTTCTTTGAGGAAAATACAGGCATGAGCAAACTCTCTGGCAGTGCATGTTGATTTCTGATAAAATAATTCATCCAAATGCCTATGCAAATCAGCTCTGGCCAATAATCAGTAAAAAAATTTAATGCTGTAAATATAATGAAAACATAATTAGCAATTAAAGACAGGGGTGACAGCCTGGTGCTGTGGATGGAAATAATGGGAGTGTTGCTCTGCATCTGAATGCTGGTGGAAAGCAGCAGCCTTTCAGGGCTGCTGTTTTAAGTTCTGCAAGACGCTAATTGAAAGACACTTTCCTGGGTGAAGACCTCAGCATCTCCGACAGCTCGGGGATTACTGAAGCTCTGGGGAACAGGCAAATCCTCTCGTCCCTTGGAGGGTGTCGGCACACGTGCTCGTCTCCCAGGTTCTATACTGCCTGGTGCTCAGCTCCAAAGTGGGGTGGCTGGGAAACAAGGCTCCTGTGAGCTATTTTGGACGAAGTACCTGCCCCATGGCTGCCTGCCAACCCGGGAGTGGGGAAGCTGGTGACCCAAGGGGTACCATTCAGTCCATCTTCTCTCTTACGTTTCTCTGCTGTTTACCTGCTTGTGAAAATCTGAGTTTTCCAAGCTAAGGGTTCAGCTTTGGAGGACATAACTGCGAATCATGAAGTATTTGAGCTTGATCTCTGTGGAAAGTAAGGCACAAAGATCTCCCACTGGGATAGAGGAGTCCGTAAAGATCTATCCTCTGCTCCACCTTCAATGATGTAGAATTGCGAATTTAAATGCAGAACATTCACCATCAGGTTTCCACACTTTGGCCTCTTCCCTGTGCTCAAAACCCTCCTTCAGTCGAGAGCAGCAATTATCTCTTGCCTCCTTCACAAGGACAGCGAGAAGTGTAATTAAGCAGGACATGATTTCTTTGTCAGTTGTGTGCCTGCACCTCACATTAAAGCCAGTGGTAGCTGAAGGGATAATTGAGCCACTGGTGTTTATAAAGCACTTTGAGATCTTTGGGTGAAATGAGGCTGTTTATGACTGTGACTGCAGCCCCAGAGACTGACATCCCAGCCCAGACAGCCCTTTCCATCCTACCAACATGCGCAAACTCACACTGCAGTTGTTTAGTTCAATGCATAGCACAAAGGCATTGCCTGGGCTGGGGGGTGATCTTTCCGGTCTAACTGTGTACATGACCTAAAAAACCCTCCAGTTTCCTATTTTAAAAGTGCAGGAAACTAGAACTGTATAGATGATGGTGAGGGAAAGAGGGGAGCTGTGTTTTTGTCCATCCTGCACTGCTACAGCCCTGGGACCACTCTGGGCTTAGATCTTCACAAAAGCAGATGGCAACATCAGTCTGTTCAAAGCTGAGATCTGAACTTGCCCATTTATCAGCACTGGCTGAAACCCAAACTTTCTCTTCCATCGGAAAGTCTGACATTTTGAGCTCCTTTTTCAGTCCAAATCCAAAACCCAACAGCCCAGGTTTAAAAATTCCCTGAGGCAGAGAAGGTTCTAAAAATCTTGCTGTCACATCGTGGAAATATTATCTTGTACCTGGCCAAGTCTCTCCCAAGATCCAGCCTAAAATCTGAAGTCTCAGTTTTTAATAAGAATGGGCTTTAGCTTAGGAGAGCAAATGTTTGAGTAATGTTAAAAAAATGTCTATATGTTATGGGAGGGAAATGAAGGAGTTGAAACTATTCATTTTTGTGCTTTCCTGGGTGAAAATCTCTTCGTTGTGATTTTTGAATGATGACAGCATCACATTCTTCCGAGAGGAAACACCTCTGCTGAAAATGGCTCAGCCACCTCTCCTGCAGGCCACCCACATGGCTGACCCTGTGCCTTGTATCTCAGAGCACCCCTCTGCCCCGTCCCCACACCAAGGGTGCTAGCAGGCTTAGCTGGGTATTTGCACTCACCCAACAAATGCATATCGATCCTGAAGACTGCTTCTTAGCTTAACACTTTATGAGAGTGATTAGGACTCATTTTTCTCTTTAGCAGAGAGTAGTGGAAAGGGTTTTTGGAGCTCCATGGAGCTCAGCAATGAGGGTGGCTCCTAAGTGCCCTAGAGAAGACACGCCAGGAGCAAGGAAGCTCCTTGGCTGCTCTAGGGATGGAGTAGACTTGTCCTCTCCTCAGCCTCCCGGCTTAGCAAGGTTTCGTCCTTTCACCCTTCTCATCCAAGTGCCTGACCTACCCTATGGTCACCCTTTCTTCTCCAGTTCTTCAGTTCAACAGGACCAGCTTGCCCGGACTCTGTGTCTAACCAGTCTCTTTGCTTGGCTGGGTTCATGTCTGTTGCCCAAAAGGATGCCACTAAACCCAGATGACTGGAAACAATTAAAGGAGATGTGTCCTACTGTTTGCCACTGATTAAAAACATCATCTAGACACCATGAAAATTGACTAAATTTGTCCCTAAAAACTCTATGCTGGGGGGATCGTTTGTCACTTACACATCTCTGAGCCTGGCATTAAAATGGAGAGTTACTATATGTTGCCACAAGGGATTTATATCTAAAGTAATAACTACGCTACGGCAAATGCTTTAATTTCTTTGTAGTATAAATTAGCATACTAATCTGATAATAATGCATTACAGCCCGAAAAAAAAAAAAAGGAAAAAGAAAAAGATATCACGCATGGCTAATCATTATAGGAATTGAAACCAAGACAAAGGATCGCACTGTAATTTGGCTGAAATTTCATGGTCATACACCGGGGAAGGTGAGGGGGGGTTAGATCACAGAAACACTTTTAAGAGGCCATCAAAGCAAAGGCTATCATGAGTATATCCAGCCAAAATTTTGACTGTGTATTTACTGGTTTCTCATCGTCTGTGCGAGAAGCATTTGCTGGGGTCTACTGAAATAAAAGGTTTAAAGTGGGAATGATGCCTAAACCCATCTGGGGCTGGTTTAGTCAACCTGTGGTCTGTGGACTACAAAGAGTTCATAAGGCAGGAGAAGGTGACGTGATTGCAAAATGTTATTTTAAAAAGCCAAAATGTACACACCAAGGTCTTGCCAAAAAGCAATTAGATAAAGAGAAGGAAAACAGACTCCAAGGGCTATACTGAGAAGTCTGCATTGACCACAACAGGAGCTTGGACACATCAACATATCTAATTTACCCATGTCCAGACACCCAAACGTGGGTATCCTAATATGGAGCTGAATCCCATCCTTAACTGCACGGCAACCTGCAGCCCCACAGCAGTCTGCCAGCAGCGCACCCCGCACAAATCCTTCCAGCAGAGCAAGGTCTCAAGGGGGAAGGTAATTAAGCATCAGAAGCGATTACCAGGAGATGTAGTGGTATCTGCATCCCTTCAAATCCTTAAATCCAGACAGGGCAGCTTTTGCAGTGCTGTGTTGTAGCTCAACCTGTAATTACAGGCTGGACACCCATCAGGAGATAAGATGTTGTGGTCTGTATTTATGCAGGATGATCTCAGGCTGCTTTCTGTGCTGCTGGGAGACTCAAAGCAGTGGGAGGAATGTGCTTGTTTTCCAAGGTGAGTGCACGAGGAGGTGGGAGAGCTGGGCTCTTTGTTCAGGGTTTTGGATTTTTGTTGAAGGGTGTTTTTTGTTTTTTGAAGAGTCTCTCTAAAGCAGTGTCTATAAATCCATCACACTCCTGAAATGAAGTGTTTTGGCAGAAATAGCGGAGAATTTAATTGGAAATAGTTCTGAACATTTTCATAGCCGACAAATTGACTTGCCTTTTGTGGCTATGAATTTCACAAAGCCCATAACGCCAATATCCTAGTTAAGTTCCCGTAAATTTCTAGAGATGGACTGAGGATTATTCAGCTCTATATTTGACATTCCTTTTCCTCTACTACATCTGTGAACAGAATTCAGAGTCCTGTTTTTCCCTTCGATATGAAAAAAAATCTTCAGCTTGCAAAGAAGAGCTTTCTAGTTAAAATACTTTCTGCACAAATTAATACCAAGTAAACACATGGCACCCAGCTTGTACAGTAGAGCATGAGCAGCACAAGCAATACCCACCAAAGAATTCTTACTTTGGTGAGCAACTAGAACAATTGGAAATGAATAATTTTTATGTCATCCCAAAATGTTTTATATTCCCCCTAATGAAAGGCCTTCTTTTAAGTAGGAGTGATGCTTGACTTCATTTTATTTTTTTCTTTCCTTTTAAGAAATTCACACAATTTCTGTGAAAAATTGGATGTTTTCTCCCTAGCTAATGGACTCTTTCTAATTTAGTGCTACTTTTTCCACCACCCCATGAAGTGATCTGTTGCGCCCGTGTGCTTTCTGCTTAGGCACTGCAGCACTCCCTTGGTTGGGTTTTTTAGTGTTTTTCTACCTCGTTACAATTTTGCTGTCCCATCAATAAAGTGGGATCAATGATGGCAGAGTCTCCCTTTGAATCAACAGGTCTTTTTTGAATCCTGCAGAAGAGAAGCTGACACCTGCCAAATTAGAGGTTCCAGGCAGAGGTTTATAAATTGGAAATACCTACTCATTTTCGAAGAAGATCATGGAAGGGTACAGTTTTTGCAAACTGCATGAATTCCACCTCCGAATCCCACCTGTTTCCAGCTAAATTAAGCTGTTGAGTTTTTTGAAGGTTGCTAGACAGCAAACAGTGACTTCATGGAAGGGTAAGGCTCAAATTAAACCTGAGCTGGAGCACAGGGAGGTTTGGTTCACACAGAAATTGTCCCCAAAAGTCAAACAACTTCAGAAACAGCAGCTGACTTAAAAGTAGGTGTGTGGGTAAAATCTGAATTGTTGTAAGGTAATTTCTAGACTGTTTGGTTGACCTTAGCTGAAGATCTAACCTTAAATGCTGGTATGGCAGTGGGGTGTGTTTAGAGGCCATAAAGCCCACAGTAGAAAAGGAAAGAAGGGAAATGGGACTTAACACAATGGGAAAAGACTCCAAGATGCCATTGCCTGAGTCAAGGTCAAGGAGGAGGTTGGAGCCAGCAGTGATGCTCAGGAGGAGCATCCACCAGATTTGCACTGCTCTTTCATTTTCTTTGAACAAGAGACGAGGAAAAAGTCTGCTCCAGCCGAGTGGATGCAGGAGACTCTTGTTCTTCTTGCTGTAAGGGCGTTGCTCAGGCAGAATTGCTTTCACCTTTGTTTCTATATTTTTTGTCCCTGTTCCTGCAGACCCGAACCAACCTGCCACCTGTTTTGCTCCGTGTTGCTATGGCAATTGGAGAGGTGTTGCACGGCCCTTCTGCAAACTGCAGCAGCCCTGCATGGGCAAACTGTCTTGCAGAAAGCAAGAGATCTGAGCTGGCCTTAGGACTAACCCGAAATGAAATACATACAGCTGTGCTTAGCATATATCACGTCTAACATTCCCCCTGCTAAGGAGAAGGCATTTAGATAGTCACAAGTGAGACAGATGGATAAAATGCACCAAGTCAAGACCTTGTCTTCAAGATTCAACCATGGGGGCAGCTGCTTCATGGCAAGAATCCAGAAACCGCTTTCTGAAAAATTAAGAAGCAAAGAAGCAAAATATCACAGGAGAAACAGCTCTGATATTTCTGAGGCAAGCAATTAATCTTGTGAAAAATGCATCGCGTGGTCCAGATTTCCAGAGCAAAGCTGAGATTTCCAAGGGCATCAGAAGACACTCTGGAGACCTGAGCCTGCTCTTCTGAACCATCCTTCTGATTAGCTTCAAAATCCTCAGCCTAAATTCCCAGCCAGCGCTGAAACTCTGCTTGTTTCTCTCCAAAGCTCTCCATCACCTCAGTGCACTAAGCTTTCCATTTGCGGAACTTTCTAGCCCTCTCAGATTGCATGTTTTTCCACAGGAGGAGACGAGACCCAGAAGGACAGTGCATGCCATGTCTACATTCATCCTGTAATTTCCTGGGCATGATAAGCTGGCCGTGATACCAACTTAATTTCTAGCTTGAGAAATCAAGCTACTGTCTTATTTCAAAATATTCCCAAGCGCTGCACCAAAATCTTAATGCGTATGAAACTTCTGAGAGCTGGAGATCCTTTGACGGTTCCCCCCTTCTCAGCCTTGTCGCACCAGTTCAGATGAAAGCATACCGATATTGGTCCCAGCTGGTCACTGAGGCGTCTCTAGGCTTGCCAGTTTAACCAGGATTAACATTAATTATCCCCGTCAGCAATCTTAGCCCTGGGTTTTCCCCTGAGCCCAACACGGATACATATGACATGGGTTAAATTTATACAAGGTCTTGGAATACCCCAAGTGCCTGTAACATCTGGCACGTCTCGGGGTTTCCACGCTCTCAGGGTCTCAGACCTGTCACAGACGGGTTGACTCCTGAGGATATAAGGTCCCTGGGTCAGGACCTATTGATTCTCTAGTGCTTTGTACGGCATTTGTCAGTGATTAGGGAACGGGAACTCAACCCAAAGTATGTTGATGTGGGCTATGTGCACGCAGACACAGTCATCCGGCTTGAGGGAGAAGTTAGATGAAAGGGCATTTTTGTTTATCTACCCCCTCTTTGCCATTTGGGGTTGGAAGGAAGGTAAAAAGGCTGTTCTGTGATTTCCACAGCCCAGCACGGTGACTGCAATGGTGAGCAACATTTTGCTGTCTGGTCGTGGAGTGTCCTGGAAAGGTGTATGTTGGAGTCAGCAAGCAAAGAGCTCTTAAACTGCCTTTTCCATGCGTAATTCTGGGAGTAGGGGCCAAGGTAAGTCACTATCACTATCCCTATTGTGCTGGGGAAACTGAGGCACAGCAACACCGCCACTTGCTAAATAACGTCCAGCTGACAAGTAGCAGAGGGGGGATGGAAATGCAGCAGCCTGAGGCTCCCCTTGCCATTTCTGGGCCGTAAATTATGCATGACAGATGGTGCAGTGATAGATTTTAAATAACTTAAGGGGCTCCCACACCCTGCTGAGCCCTGCTGCCTCTCATGGAGATACCTACTTACCTCGTGGAGATACCTGCTTAACTTCTAGTTTTGGAAATCAAGGTACTTCCTTACCTTACAATGTTCCCAAGCCCTGCACCAAACTCTGGGTGCGTGTCAACCTGTCAGGTGCCGCAGACCAGAGCTGAGGACTCTACCCTGCCAGGGAAAACAGCTTTAGGTCTGTCTGGAGCACTTTGGAAAGGGCAGCAACCAACCTGCAGCCTAATCCCTGTCTCCAGCAGCGTAAAGGTGCTGAAGGGTGTCATGGTGTCAGTTGGGACAGAGTTAACTTTTTTATTAGCAGCTGGTATAGTGCTGTGTTTTGGATTTGGGATGGGAATAGTGCGATAGAGCACTGGTGGCTTTGGTTGTTACTAAGCAGTCCAGGCCTTTTCTGCTCCTCACCCTGTCCCACCAGCAAGCAGGCTGGGGGTGAACAAGGAGCTGGGAGGGGGCACAGCCGGGACAGCTGACCCCAATGGACCACAGGGATATGCCATGCCATATGATGTCATGCTCAGTATATAAAGCTGCGGAAGAAGAAGGAAGGAGGGGAGACTTTGGGAGTGATGGCGTTTGTCTCCCCAAGTAACCGTTATGCGTGATGGAGCCCTGCTCTCCCGGCGATGGCTGAACACCCGCCTGCCCGTGGGAAGCGGTGAATGAATTCCTTGTTTTGCTTCGCTTATGTGTGCAGCTTCTGCTCTACCTACTAAACTATTTTTATCTCAACCCACACGTTTTTCCTCACTTTTACTTTTCTGATTCTCTCCCCCATCCCAGCTGGGGGGAGTGAGCTACTGGCTGCATGGTCCTGGTTGCTGGCTGGGGTGAAACCACGACAGAGGGGAATAAACATCCCTGCACGGGGACAGCTCTGCAGTGACCGAGGTGTGATGAGCTTTTATCTGCTGCGGGAAGGTTATTCGTTTAAAAGCAGCATAACTTTTGCACGGCATAAAAGCTTCTCAGGAGGGCAAGCCTTGAACTAGACCTTCGCTCCCCGCTCCAGAGCATCCCTCCCTCCGCCGGCTGGCCCTGCCACGGGCCATCAGCACCTTGACATACCGCTGTGATTAATTGTTTGAGCTCCCAGGCTCTCATCTGGGGCTAACTGACAGGAGGTGAAGCATGACAGTGAATAATGGCAAGACCTTTGGAAGTCCAGGAGAAATTAAATCAACGCAACAGTATTTGTTTGCTTTCCAGTCCCCTCTCCCCGCCTTCGTTCCCCATCCTAATGGCATTTCAGGCTGTTTGGCTGCATTCCCCACCTCATAAACCAAGACTCAACATCACGGAGAGCAATGGCTTTAAAACTGCCATTGATGTGCTGTTGGCTGTGGTGGTGCTGGGTTTTAACCCTTTCCCCTGTCAGGAGCAGGGTAGTGCAGAGGCAGAACAAGCCTGGCTGTTACAGCACTCGTGCAGAGCCACTGAGATGAACCGGTTTTTATTTTTAACTGACTGTGAAAATTGCGTGTGCCCAAGAGCCTCAGAGACTGAAATATCAATTGCCCAGGGCAACACAGCTTGCAAACGCATTCATTTTTCATTCTTGGCTGCTGGAAGGAGAAAGTTGTGTTGCATAGGTGGACCTCTGTCTTCCCAGCTTAACCAGTCCTTAACAGCTCTGGTCTTGGCAAGGGCACAGGCAGGACCAGGTTCTCCTGGAGATGCCCATCCCTGTCTCGAGGCAAGCAGAGACCTCCCAAACTCATCCCTGGCTCTAACAGCACCAAAGGGCAACACCGCGACCATCCTGGACTTGAATTCGTAGCTCTAGAACATGCTCACAGACCTCCCAGGGCAACTTACTGAGCATCAGTGGCTTTCGGGCTGGGGACAAGAAGGTTTCTCTGCGCTTTTGAGGGTTATTTTTCTTTTTGTTGTTGTGTTTTATTGTTTTGTTTTGTTTTGTTTTGTCATTGGGTTTTTTTTTGAGGGGGGTGGTTGCTGGGTTTTTGTCCCCTGGGCTGGGTTATTGCAATCAGAGGATGCAAACTCATCAAACCTCTTGTTCTGAGGGGTCACATAGCTGGCTTATGAATGAAAGATGTACTCGGAGTAAAAATGAGAGCCCTGCAATCAGGGTGCTGATGCAGGAGGCCTGGCCTCAGCTCCTTTTGGTGACATTTATCAACGTTGCAGGGGCATCAAAGGGATAATTCAGACCCCAGTAACATTTTTCACCACATCGTAGTGTCATTTCAGGCTGTTTGGCTCCATTTCCCTGGGGCTCCTCAGCACCAGGCTGAAGTCAACCCCTTCATCATTAAACATCCCAGTGTGTAAGTCATGTCTAACAGCATCCCAGTCCATGACTGGCTGCTTCCCAGGAGAAGGAGAAATGTATTCAGATCACAGACTCTCTCCCCAAGGAGAATCAAACCTGAGCTACCTAAATGTTGGAGGAGTTCCACAAGTACAGACAGAGTGAATAAGGAGGAAACAATACTTCTTGGGCCTCCAGCTTTGTTACATACCCTATAAATGATTCATTTTTAATTATGAAAAGAGCTACAAGCAGCCTAAACCCAAACAGCTTACGTTTTATGTTGCTTACAATCAAATTTTAATTTATTCTTAATTTCTTTTGCCGTGATCTTCTAATCAGTTTCTTTCCCATATGGAAAGGAGACAATTGCAGTCCAAGGTGATCATTTAAGAGTTAAAGGAAAGGCTTTGAAAACTCAGAGTACAGTCTTCAGCGCAGGTTTCCTAGTTCAGCTGCTGTGGCTCTGAGGACACCTAATCTTGGATCTGTATGCAGAAGTCCAGCCTAGAGATGCCAAGAAGTCAAAGCCAGCACTTTCTCCAGGTGTCCCCTGTCACCAGCAGAGACCTGTTGTTTTCTTTTCTCCTCTGTAAAAAGCAGCTGACACATATTTTTAAAAAAAAAAAAGAAAAATCAGCATTGCAACAGAGAGGTTTTTGGTGGAAAAGCAATGCCTGGAATTGGCTGCAACAAAACCCTTAGGACACCAGCCCTGAGCATGTGCTGTGCTCTGTGCTGCTGGGCATGGATCTCTGCCCCCAGCTCCGAGGCAGCACAGAGCAGGTGGGAGATGTCAGAGCAACAGCAAACCTCACCCCTCTGTGCCGCAGGGAAACGGAGCCAGATTTCAAGCTCCTGGGAACAAAGGAAAGCTTGAAAACCCTCAGTGAGACCCCTGAAGCCAACCCAGCACTGCTATTTATATGTCACTCTGCATGTAAATCAAGACACTTGTGCTTCACACTCTTTTTCCAGCTTTATATGAGAGAGAGAGAGATTTCTAAATCCCTGACCCGTCAGGGACAAACGTTCCTCCTGGCCACAGCTACCTGCACGGCTGCCTACAATTACACAGCACATTAGCAGCGTTATTGAGATTATGTTTTGCCAGCTACACAAATGAGCTTCTCTCCTTCCGGCAGCGACAGGCGCAAAGGACCCATCGGAGGGGGGCTCAGCAATTAAGCCAACCAACCATTTTTATTGGGGTTATTTTCATTCCTTGCACTGGGCACCCAGTTTTTGTGCTGAGGTATGTGCTACTTGAAGGGCTGCTCTGCTTTTGAAAGGAAAGCACATTCCTGAGGTCTGTTGGCTTCTGGGTGACATCCTCGGATAGAGCAGCCTGGCAGAGCTCTGCGGAAGCCAGTGGGGGTTATCGGATGTAAATCAGCTAGGCACAGCATGACGCATTTCACATGGTGAGCACATCTCTCAGAGCATCACTGCTCTGCTGAAGCTGCTGGGAGCCTTTCTGTTGACTTCTCCAGGTGCTGGCCCGCTTCCTAGAACGACCTGGAGCCAAGGACAGCAACGAGCTCTTATATATGGCTGAACATCCGTCTGTCTCAGGAAACTTTATAAAGGCGGAAGGTGCCACACTGCCTTTCTGCAGAGGAGAAGGTGGAGGATATTCGGGCTCCCACCAGGGCAGGCTGCTGTTTTCCTGATGGCTGGACCCAAAGCTGATGATTAGAGAGGCCGTTCATACGAAAGCAGGACCAGGCTCCCTGCTGTCCTGTTCAAGCCATGACGTTGGTAAATTTTCTCCACCCTTCTTGCAACCCAGTGTCAGAAGTGCTGATTACTCCAGGGTAAGCCAAGAGAGCTGCGATTCTTCTCCTCACCTGTAAACCTGGCATCTTAAATTGCTTTTGTAATTTCATCCAGATACGTCATTACTGTCCTTCCCATCCTAATTGTCCTGCGGTGCTGCTGTGCAGCATCCCACAACACAGCGGTAGGCAGGCAGTATGGGCGAGTGGAAAAGGCAGGAGGTAGGAGGTTTGGAAGTCTGGAGTCCAGTCCCCCGTGTTACTGCACACCCAAAAGGACAGGATCTCCTTGTGCCGGGTGCTGTACATGGTTTTTTAACTCTCCTTGTCCCTGCTTTTCCACTTGCTGATGCTGACACAGCCAGGAGTCAGAAAGTCCCAGACGTTATTTGGGGATGTGGCAGCCTTGGATTGCTCCAGCATGATGGAGCAAACCCCTGTCACCCATATCCCCAGGGCAGGGCTCTCGCCAGGGTGCAGCAGCGATGGGGAGGGGTGTGAAGCCAGCAGCACCACAGGGAGAGCAGCTGCCACCTCCTGCCACTGGTAAACAGGGAGGGCCAGAAATGCCGAGGGACCAAGGAGGGGCCAGTAGCCTTGCACAACCCTTATAGCATCCTCTGAGCCTCAGACAACAGCCGTGTGTTGACATTCATTTACTTGCTTGCTTTGTGGAACAAGATATATAGTAAAAGCCACTGCAGAGTTGTACCTGGGGTTTCCTTTGAGCTCTCAAGTCTGAAGAATGTACCCCAGCCTGGCTGAGGTGTGTAGACACGGTGCATACGCAAGTGCGAGGTAACATAACTTACTTTTCGCTTCACCAAAGAAGGATAAAGTAAAGATCCACATCCTACATCCAGGAGAAAACTGGCAAGTTACCATCGCTTAGCAAACCCCCGGTGACTTGCTGGGCTGTGCTAACGCAGAAACGAGACCCCATCCCTTGTCTCAGCAGATCCAGCTCAGTGCTATCCTTGTTGAGAGGGCTCTACCAGCCTACCACCCATCCGCTGACACAGCTTTTCCTTTGTGCCCCATGGCAGAAAACAGCTCATCTCCTCTGTCCCAGAACGGTTAGCGGCAGAAAAATACCATCTGCCTTTGCTATGGGAGCATCTCTGTACCTGGGATCCCATGGCACAACAGCCTGTTCATGGCATGGCTGAATGGGCCAGCCCTGTCCCCAGCTGTGTCTGTGTTGCAGGGAAGAGCCCGAGCCTTGTCATTATCCTGCGGCGAAGCTTTTGCTTTCATTTGGGCAGCTGGCTATTTGACTAGGAAACCCAAGCTGTGCTTTGAAGAATAGCAACGGGCTGTGTCTTCAGCAAAGTCTAATGTAGCAGAAGGCAATTGCGAGAGAAATTACATCTTGTGGAAGCAGGTAGCCGTGCAATGATGTGAAAAGTGTTTTCCCTCCAGTGAGCGTGTGCATGCTGTTGGCGTTTTGGTTTTCTTTATTTTTTTAAAAGGCAGATCAGGACTCAATGCTCACAGTTTAAGGCAGGGAAAATGATTTCACGGGTCTGCACGCCATGCAGTCACTTCCAGGCATAGCTGCTTGGGGCTGGTATACCTCCTTCCAGCCCCTAATGCATTCCCCTCCATAGCAGGAACGTCTTTAATTGGAGTGGGGTGAATGGTGGAGGTCAGTGGTGCAAATATTAGGGCAGCACTGAAAATATCTCTGCATCTTTCAGGCCAGGGAAACGGTATTTGAGGAGGGAAAAGTCTCGGCAGACAATGAGGTGGGTGGGGGGAGCAGTTCATGCCATCCACAAGATTCTGTTTAAAGGCAGAAATCCTGCTTGCACCCGTGCTCGGGGGCCTCCCTGCCCTGTGCAGGGTTTTGCCAAGCAAATATTTTTCCCCAATACAACATCCAATTTTTCCTCGGGTTTTCCTTCTGCAAACAGCACTAATGCATCTCTTCTGCCAAATGCCAAACTCTCTTCCCTGGTTTCTTTAGCTCTCCTTTGGGATGGGAAGACCCACTTTCCAATGTGGGGAGGAGGAAGGGCCAGACCGACCTGCAACCACAGTAACCCAGTTACAGCCTTCACCAGGGCTGCCACAACCAGATTTCTGACCTGTAAATGAAGCTTCCCTTTCCCAGCCAAAAAAAAAGTAATTTTGTGAGCGGCTCATGGCAAACCACACTTATTTGGGATCTCTAGGCCTGGATCTACGCATCCAGGTGTGAAAATATCAGCGCTGGGTTATAAACCACTCTGTCAACCCTGTGGGACAGGAGATGCCCCAGAAACATTAGCTGCGATTCTATTACTTTCTCAGTGGGTCAAGTCCAGCCTGGGTCTGAGCAGCCTCTGCATGCGGATTTGGGAATCAAGAAGCCACTAAATGAGTTTTGTGTACTACACAGCTCATCAAGGATTCAAATGTAATAACGGCGTTTATAATGGATTTAAGGAAAAAAAAATATTCCCTTCATGCATAATTTATTTACTCCACACATATATATATATAGTTGAAAATGTGCTGCATTAGCTGTGAAAACTGCACAGCTAGCAAAGGGAGAGAAAAATCCCCACCCATCCTCTTCATCTGACGGGTCAAAGAGACTTTTCCAATTGTCAGATGCTACTGGCCCTGATGAAAATGTCAGTCGTTTCAGCCTGAGCTCTTTCTCAGAAACAGATCCCAGCTCTGATTGCCAGGCCTTGTGTTCCATGTGCCGCATGTCATACTGAAACCCCTGGTGGCACGGCAGCCCCCAACCCAGCCGGTATGGCAAACAACATCCAGGAACATGGGCAACCTTGATCCCCTTTGTCTTGCACTGTGTCACTGTATGTGTTTGAGCAAGATGGGCTGAGAAAGACACCAAACTCCTTGTTTTCACATCCAGTAAGTTTAAGATGATGCCATGAAGATGGATGCCCCAAGACCGTGCCTCCAGCAGGGCTGAGGTCTTACAATTGCATTGCACGGACATGTGCGTGGTAACTTAATGTTAGGGGAGATGCAATGGCTGCTGGGTTTCACCTGGCAGATGGAGATGGAAGCCACCATGGGGGAGAGCTGGGGACCAGAGGGCTCACTGCTGGTCTTGCACTGGCCCTTGGTTGTACAAATTAATTTCCTCCTCACTTCCTTCCCTGCCTGGCAAGACATTTAGTTCAGTTCTTCTGGGGCTTAGTGACCTCTCTCTGACCTGGTAGCTGGGTCTCAACATGCCCCAGGGAAAAAGGGAACCATAAATTTACCTTCACTCACTAAAATAAATTACAAGAAATTAATGTCCCATAATGAGACAATTTGTCATTGCTGATAGGCCTGGCTTTAACGGAGGGTTTTAAAACAGCACCATTAATTTATATGGCTTTGCTATTTAATATTTAAACAGGATGAATCTTGCTATAAAGGCAGTGTACTTGGAAAGCAGGCAAAGAGTGGGGGAGGAAAGGAGCAGGGTCACATGTGTGTCTAGGGAGCACAAAACTGCCTCTTGCCTTCAATTCAAGGGAAGGTGGTTTTAGCTCTATAAATTTGGCTGATGAATACAAGTCCTCTTGGGAAACAGGCTGAGACTCCCTAAAAGTCAAGACTGACAATGTGTTCCCTAAAAACTGGAGCATCACATTTCCAAGGGCCCATCCCTACATGTCCAGCGAGGTGCTGGCTCCTTCCACTCCACAGTTTGCCCCTCTTCAGAACTACTGGTTTTTGGTTAGCCCATGAGCAAAACCAGCAAGTAAGACATTTCTTCCAGCAGAGGAATCAGGGCTGCCTGTAACGTTGACTTGCCTCCAACCCCCATGTACAGCCCTTCTGCCCGAGGTTTGCAGGACTGCTATGGGCTTTACAGATGCAGCTCTATGGAGAAGCATATGGAGAAGAGGATTTCAGCTCTTATGGTCAACAGCCAGCCCTTTTCCTTCCCTCTGGCTTCTGCAGGTGGGTTTAGAGAGATGCACACAGCAGGGTTAGTGTCTTTATACTTCTAGTGGGGAACAAGCAGCTAACTTCTTTCTGCATTTTTAAGCTATCTCCCCACTGTTCTCAACTCCTTTTAGTGTCAGTCCGCCACGTTCTGCACCTAAAAAGGTTGAAAAGCCAGGGATGAGGCATTTAAGCACCAAAGAACATCCAAATCCTTTGGATGGACCTCCTCCATCTCCTCTTTTCCTGGAGGTAGCATTCATGCCAGGGAACATTCCCGTTGTCTCCTGTCTCTCGCCAAGCCCTGGAGCAGTCGACTGAGGTCACTGGATGAGCAGTCCTGCAGTCCTGATCAGTGACTCTCATTTGGATCTTGCATTGCTGCAGAAACAGCGGGGGAATAACAGCTCATAAAGCAGCACGGTGCCTGCACTGCTCCATCTCTCAGTCATCTTCTATGATTCTATGGTTTAGTGGTGGTTTTGCCAGTGTTAGGTTAATGGTTGGACTTGATGATCTTAAAGGTCCCTTCCAACCTAGACAATTCTATGATTCTATGATTCTATCTTACACAGTAACACAGCCAACCCCACCGACTGCTCAGCCCGTACCTGCCTGGCTTCAGGGCTCTCAGGAGCTACATTTAATTAAACTACTGTCTATTGAGCTCAAAAGACTCCCTTCTCCTAGAGATCTTACTTTTATTTCTATTTCTTTTTGCATAGCCCACTGTAATTCTGGAGATCTCTGTTTTCATTTTTCTTATAAAGGGCACATTTGCCCTGCCAGGGTGGCCACCCATCAGGTTCAGAAAGGGAAGGGTTTGATATCAGCCACGTTGTCTGGGAGCCCTGCAGGGACTCAGCAGAGCAGCTCTGCACCAAGCCAAAGGCAAACACCCAAACCGCTGGAGGTCTTAATTCTAATCAGATTTACTTCTTACACTTCATCCTAATTAGAAATCATTTTGGTGGCATGTCCTACATTACACTCATAAATTAAATATTTCAATGCCCCAAAATGTTTAGCTCAATTCCTTCTTAGAATTACACTGCTTATGAAACAAAGGCAAAGCTACTCCATTAAAACTATTGTTCTCCTAGAAAGATCGTTGGACTTCATTTACTGCAGCAAGTTAACTCATACAAGGACAATATGAAAATGCCCCGAAGACTTTGAGCTAAAACATGTATAAAATCATCTTACTTTCAGTGTGGACTTTCTGCTGCCTTGATCAGAGCAGTACCTCAATAAGAGCCTTGCGCTGCTGCGTATCCTCCCTATAGCAAAGGCCCCACACAAGACCTCCTGCTGCTCAAAGGCATTTCATCCAAGCACCATCCATACGTAGGGGTTCTCCAGATGGGAAGAGACTTTTAGCAAACTATCTTTTACTTTCTCTCCTGATCCTCTACCTTTCAAAGAAGGACATTTAGCAGCTCCTACAGTGCTTCAGGCAATGTGAGAGAACCTGGGCTGGCTCATCTAAATGTCCTAGCAAGTTGGCTAGACCATCCATGCATCACTGAATTAATTTCCCAGTTAGAGTTCAATGAAAGCAAAGTGAAGTTTATGAACCTGATTTAATTCTGCACTGGGATGAAAGGAAGTCTTTTTTGGTAAAAGTAATGGTGTCAGAGCTTCTGGCCTGAAATTCAAAAGGCCGAGATTTCAATTCAGAGTCCTGTGCTTCTCTGGAGAGGACAGAAAAATTCACCCTGGACTTCAGAAACCTTCCCCTTAGAAACACGATGGGAAAATATTCTTATCACATGTTTCAGCTGGAACAAAGCATTTCATTTCAAGGAAAAAGGAATTGGGTCAAAATACTCTGGCTGGCAGTTCTTCTGGGGCAGACGTGGAGCTGTTTTATTACTGCTCTCAAGGTTTTCTCTCATCTCAACTTTATCTGCCTCCAGTAGTGATCACGACACAGGTGCGGTATCTGAACCCCTTGTTTCACACATCAGAAAGGCTTTGCACACCCAGCTGTACGTTACACGGGACATTACGAATTTAATCTCCAACATCTTGCTCTTAAGCTGTTGGAACAGGCACTTATTTTGGGGGACATCAGGTTGTTTCCTCTAACGCAGAACTCATTTCATGTACCTTCAAGTTGCAGGGTGCCAGCATACAGTCTGCATTTCACTTTGAGTGCTCAAGTTAAACTGGATTAAGATGGGAGTGAATTTTACAACAAAACACATTTAAAATTAAGATCCCTATTCTGAACTGGCTTAATCCACTTAAATTTCCTGTGGGGAATTTGGATGCTCTTATTCCAGAACAAGGGCGTACCCACTGGGAATTAATAACATATGGTATCCTGTTTGCACAGCTTCTTTCCGATGGTGTTTAGGGCTCATTCTGTAATTCTGCATGTATCTTTAGCAAATAAAATACTTCATGAAACTTAATCAGCCCTTCAGGACCTCAATTTTCCTTTTAAGTTTTGGTGGGTAAATTCATGCCTGATACTGCTGTTTCAGAAACAAAGGCAGCGAGTCCTAATCTGCTTCATGTTCCTATGATTTTTATGGCATGGACCTAGACAGAGAACTTTGCCCTTTTCTCTTCAGATTGCACACCAACTCTATTACTCTTTGGGGCCAAAGAATCAATGAGCTTAACGGCGCAGACATCTCATTTATTTTTATGGGATTTAACACAGTGAAAATCACTATTTCAGGTAGTAAAATGCCACGTCTGACCAAAACATTTTCCATTGGGTTCCAGCATCCTCCATCCCAAAGTGCAGGTAAGGCCTGAAGCTGCAAAGGGCAGAAGCACCCGTAATGTGCTTAGCCAGTTGTTCAATGGGCAAAAGTAAATTCATTCTTCTTCCCTTGCAAGTGTTCTTATGTCCTGAAGCATGAGGTTTCATTACCCTTATCACAGTCTTAGTTTGCACAGCATCAAAGGTTATTAATGGTCATAAAATTACCTATTGCTGTTTCATATGTAACCACTGTATTGCTTTTTATGGCAAGCTTGTTCCACACTTTGGTTACCCGGAGCACTTGCAGAACGATGCTGTAATCCTGCAAGTTGGATCAGCAGTCATTTTATTCACATTATCTATGTGCACGATATAATATAAGCAATAATCTTTGCCTATTATTCTGACAACACAAAATCCCATTAAGGTCAATGGTTCAAGAACTCATTTGACTTCGGTGGAACACGGGCTCATTAAAATAAGGCACAAATGCCACTTGAGGGGGACACAGAAGATCTCTGGAAATGGGAGCAGAAGGGCCATATTCTTCTCTGTTTTTACTCCCCACCACTGATATTAACAGAAGGGAGCATTTAGCAACAGGATTTCCATCCTATGAGAAATCCCATTTTTGGGGAGCTTTTCTTCAATCCAGATCAGGAAATTTCTGAGATGTTGCACACAAAGGGACACACACCCCGCCTTACCTCCACGAGGCAGAGCATTGGCAGCGGGGATGCCAGGCAGCTCCCTGCCAGTGAGTGAGGAGTGAACATCAGCGGAGGAGAAGACCCTCCCCACCTGAACACTGTGACATTCGCAAGAGGACGATCAAGGCACGAAATGATCAACAGGCTGGAAGGAAGTTAAAAGGGGAAGAAGAAACGAGTCTGTACGTACATTAATTGATAAGGGGGAGATCAAAGAGGTGGCTGCTGCACTCTTCAACGGAGAGGCACAGATGGGGACAGAAAGGACGGTTAATGCGCACAGTGCCGTATTGCAGAGTCTGACACAGGTAAGCAGTGTTTGGCTGGACTGCACGGTGAATGTCGGTAACAGCAGAATGTGTGCTCGTGCTACAGCAAGGGAAAAAAGCGAGTTGGGGAATATTTCAATAAATTAAGTACTTTCAGATGGACCTTGCTTGGTCATGTCTGGAGCACTTGCTGACCTAAACGCTGCAGGCTCATAGCTGGTGTGACTGTCGCCAAGGACACATGGAGAGGGGGTGATGTCCCAGCAGGCTGGAAAAGGACAAGCCTTGTGCCTGCATGTAGGGAAAGGGAGACCCCTTGACTATATATCACTTACCTGGTTCAGACCCAATACACACAGATAATCAAACCGGTCCTTTGTAAGCCTCTAGAGGATAACGAGGAGATGCATCACAGCCAGAACAGATTTGTCAAGAGCAATCCAATCTCCTCTCGTGACAGGGTCACAGGCTTGGTGTACAAGGGAGAAGGATGGGCTCTTGTGATGCTTTGGATGTTGTCCCACATTACATGCTCAAAAGCAAGGTGGGGAGACATGACTGGCTACTTAATGAGCCCAAAACACTTTAAAAAAGCCTGTTCAGAGGGTAGCTAACAATTCTCTGGGCTGTTTGAGGTTCAGCAGGGACCCACCTTGGACCTGGTGCTGTTGGATGTGTTCATTGCTGACTTTGATTATGAACTGAAGAGTATTTAGCTTAGGTGTGGAGGAAGCTACAAATGCTGGCGTACATGATTAGTTAAAGACACTGCATTAATAATTGAAATATTGCAATGCTTATATACTATAATAATTGAAATACTATCTCAGGAAGGAAATGGCTAGTTTCTGCTCTGCTGAAGAGAACCAGGGAGTGATGGTGGATTGCACAGAGTCAGCATCAACAGAAGAAGATGTCCGGGTATATACAGGAGAGTTGTAAGAAGATAAGGGAGGAACCTTCTTGATTTGTTCAGCCCAGAAAGGTGTCAGCTGAAGTTGAGAGTTCATGGATAGACCCAGAGAGGATGTAGACATCCTGAGGACAGCAGCAAGAAAACCCAACTTAGGGAAAGACTGGATGAGCTGGGACTGTCTAATCTAGGGAAAATTGACCTAGAGGAACATAATAATCATCTGCAAATGCATAAAAAGAAAATGATGAAAGGAAAGGAGTGAGCCATTGCCCACCAACTTTGGACACAGGACAAGAAATAATGGGTTCACCTCCATCAAGGATTATTTAGATAGGCATTATGAGAGCCTTTCTAATAGTAATAACGGCGCAGTACTGAAATAGGTTGTGCAGCAGATTGATTGCAAAATCGCAGTTTCTGGAGGTTTTTAGGAACACGTTATACAAATATCTGCTCAGAAGGATTTCTGCAGAGCAGATCCTATGTTGTAGCTGTGACTAGATTAAATGTCTTCAGTCCTGTCACTGCAAGGCTGTGCTCATATATAAAATGTCACTCTTAATATTAAAAATCCCTGTAAAATGGATGGTTTTATGTATTTATATATTCAGATTTATAAATATACACCTGAATATTAACCTTTATATTCAACAATTGTAAAGATGCCTATATTTAATGATTATTTTTTTTTAAATAGTGTAATTTACTTGAAAGGATAACATTAGAGTTTTCAATTTCTCTGGAAAATATCACTGAAATCAGTGATGGAAGATTTTATTTAAAAATAAAATAAAATAAAAGCAACCCTGCATTTTTCAGTAGGAAATGGGACAGTTTGAAGTGCGTAGTCACCCTAATTCCCAGCAATTAACTCTGAATGGCCTCCAGAGAGTTTTCTGCTGTAAAAAAGAGAGTTAAAGTATTAACTCACTACGCTCTCTGAGTCTTTTTATGTGACTTATTACTGTCATTAATAGATCCTTATCTTTGCGAGGATATTGATGACATAGGGAAGGGCTAGCTCCATAGAGGGAAGCTTCCCTACATCACCGGAGGGGCTGGAAATCCATCCCCACCTTCACAAATCTTGGCCCCCCCAGTTTTATAAACAAAGAAACCGAGCCCTGTGGAAGGGCAGAGCCTTGCTTAAAGGTTACAGGGTGAAAAGCAGCTCAGCAGCCAGGACAAGTGCGAACTCAAAATGCTCCTTCTAAACAACAGAGGATGTGGGAGGCTGCACAGGGGCATGAACTCCAAGATGACTCTGAAGAAGGGCTGGAAAGAAGGTCAGATCAGGGTTATGATTTTTTCCCCCCCCCCACTCCAGCAAAGAAACAACTTGCTTTTGCATACTAGAGACTCCTTGCAAACATCATTTCATCCCTGCAGCTGTCTCAGGAACTGAAATCCATCACCGGGCTTGGCAAGCCTGGAGGGCAGAGAGGTGAAATGTCTCTGCAGAGGTCACCGGGTGAATTACTGTCAAGCGCAGGGATGGAGCTCAGAAGGCCCCCATGTCTGTTGTGCTGCTCATGTTGCTGCTCTGGGCTGATACTCGCATAGTTTATTAACAAAAGACCAAGACTGAAGTTCAAAAGCAGAGAATTAAAAGGAGGTGGAACAATTAGTATTTATCAGCAGATTTTCCAGCTCCTGGGCTGTTTTTTCTCCCACTCCTTTCCTCCAGTTGAAAGACAGAAATGGCTACTCTGTCCTTCGAGGATCTGCCCAGTATTTTAATCTCAACAGTGATCCGCAGGCAAATTTGCCTCTCCAGCAACAGAAGCAACCCAGACAGCAAAGAACTCCCAGCCCTGAAAAGAAAAAGGGATACAGAGCCTGAGTGTCTTTTTCTGTGCATTTTCATCCCAACCTACCTCTATCGCCCCAATTTCCTCCGTTGTCTTTTCTCCAGCACTCATGAAGGCAGCAACAAGCGCTCGGCTCGTCTGTGGCTGCCTCTGCCGGTGCACACGCTCACTGGTTTTGTCTTCCTAGGGACACATGGAAATAGCTGCGGGTTCCCAGCAGAGGCGGGAGGTGGATCGAGGGGGTGGATAACGCAGAGAGAGAACACGAGGGCTTTGGTCACCCAGCAAATGCCAACAACACGTTTATTCCCACATTGGAAACATCACACACGCATGAGCAAAACTATTTTAAGAAAGCTTTGGGAAATTGTGACTGGGGTTATTTTCATTTCTTGCACTGGGCATCTTTGTGGAGTAAGCGTGGATGGGAAGGAGAGAAAAGTAACCACCATGCACTCTTGAAGAAATGATGCTGCAGGGAGGCCTGTCAGGTCAGGGGATTGAACTTGGCCTTCCTCTTATGGCAGCAGGAGCCTGGTTTTAGCTCCGTGCCTGCATGAGGCTCCCCGGTCATTGCTGGGGAATGGGACGTTTCTCTTCCATGACTCACTCAGCACTGGCCAAATATCAGTATATTCAGGGTGGGAAACTGAG
This sequence comes from Burhinus oedicnemus, assembly GCA_008921705.1. Taxonomy (NCBI): domain Eukaryota; kingdom Metazoa; phylum Chordata; class Aves; order Charadriiformes; family Burhinidae; genus Burhinus; species Burhinus oedicnemus. The sequence continues at coordinate 849,228 of VFFE01007127.1, read as the reverse complement.
GCACAGAGGGAAATCCCTGATGCTTAGAAAATCCCATGTGTCCAGACTGCAATTTCTAGCTATGCAGGAAATCACTGTCTTTCAAAGTCCTTACAAGCTGGAGGAAGGAAAAAGTGGCGGAGAGCCACAGAACTGGAAGTTGTGGTCACCTTCTGCCTTCCTTATATTCCTACCTGTGTGAAACTTCCCAACCCATTTTCTAAGGTTCCTGTGATAAAAAAAATCACTGAAGACTTGAGAGCAACATCGTAACTGCAGAGCTGGCCAACACCACTTCATCATTTCTGCCCCTAAATCCACCAGTAGCCCCTCACAAATATTGTAAGCTTTTTAGTTATTCTGGGTTTGTGCAGCTCTGGGGGAATTCCTTGACATTAATTAATATGGCTTTTACTGAGATTACTACCATCGCTTTCCAGAAGTGTTTTACTCACTTAAAGCATCTCATCTCTTACACTGGAGTTTTCTTGCAAGGAAACCTGGAGCCTGTATTGCTGAGGAATCCTGCAAAAAGCAGCCAAGATAAGATGCAGAGTAACAGCCACCCTGCGATCCGCCGCTTGCAGCCTCATTCATAGGAATCCAGGTTGACTGCAGTACTTGATATCTGGACCTGCTGATGTCTGCTGTATCTCAGCCCAGATAAGGATCTTTACCCTGTCCTTCCTGTGGCTTTGACAAATAATCCAAAGATCAGCCCCTGATTGTTCCAGCAGTGAAAGGACGTAGACAACATAGCTCAACTGCTCCAAAACTTTGCGCAATCCTTCCCTGCCTTCCTTTTCTCAGCTCTGTTTCTAAGGTTGCAGCCTTCATGAGAAAGGTGAGTTGCCGTGGCAACATCTCAACACTCTGCCTGGACATAAATTACCTGTCAGTCTCTGGGAAAATGATGAACTGGGTGAATCTGCAGGGCTTTTCCTTCAAAACTGGGTTTTTTATTCCCCTTTCCCCAGATAACTTAACCAGTGGTGCTTAAACTCTCTAGTAAATAAGGGAAAATTAAAAAAGCGGTGGAATAGCCCATTTCTGAGAATTCAGTGAACATCTGCTCTGCTTGTAACCAGTGGAGCCCCAGGGGAAGGTCCTGCTGTTGGAAAGCTCTCACACATAGACGCTCTTGGACCGCAAAGGTTGAAGGTAGTTGAGGGTAGGGGAAGTGAGACAGCCTGGACCAAGGGGAAGGCAAAGGAAGGTGGGATAGATGGCTTCTGCACGTCCCTCTGCTCACCATCTCCTACCACTAAAATCAGGGTTCCTCTCTGAGCCCTGCAGGGATGATCAGGGTGAGGGAGCTTGATGTTTTCTGAACGTTAAGACCTGGCTTAAATCCTGCAACCAGAGCACCCCAGGCTCCACAGCTGCTCCTAAACTTCTGCCAGCACCAGCAGGAGTGAAGGGAGATGCAGCTTCTCCCTGCCTAGTGCAGCATAAACCTCTCGAGCCAGCACCCAGGAAGCCATGGAGATGTGCAATGCCTTCAAGGCATGCCCATTTCTCTGTCTCTCTGGTCTTTCCTCCCAAAAAGGAGAGGTATATGTGCACCGTGGAGCATTTACACCACACTGTGAGAAAGGCCAGGCAGGCACAGGCTCAGCGAGCTCAATGGGAAGCGTCCTCTCGTGCGCCGGGAGGGCTATGCTCTCCACACCAGGAAGGGCTGCGGTCCTCAGTTGGTAAATAATTCAGGAAAATTTATGTAACCATAATACAAGCATGTCTGTGTGTCTTTGTGAGATCTCCCAGGCACCATGGGTTGGATCAGTCAGGCTAGGGAACCCCAGCCACAGCATCTGTTGGTGCTCAGATCCTCTGAAAAAACATTAAAAGATATAAATCACCTCTGGATGCTTAACAGCTTTTTCTAGTGTTTTCTCTTTGCAGGACATCCTGAGACCCAATCTGTGGAGAGAGCAGGGGGACGATGCACTCCCTTGGACACACCGGGCAGGGTGATGTCCTTCTCGCTCTCTACAACTACCTGAGAGGTGGGTGTAGCGAGGGGAGGTCAGTCTCTTCTCCCAAGTAACAGGTGATAGGACAAGAGGAAATGGCCTCAAGTTGCACCAGGGGAGGTTTAGGATGGATATTAGCAAAAATTTCTTCACTGAAAGGATTATCCAACGTTGGAACGGGCTGCCCAGGGAAGTGGTGGAATCGCCATCACTGGAGGTATTTAAAAGATGGGTAGACATGGTGCTGAGGGACATGGGTTAGTGGTGGACTTGGCAGTGCTGAGTTAACGGTTGGACTTGATGATCTTAAAGGTCTCTTCCAACCAAAAGGATTCTATGATTCTGTGAAGGTCTTATCAGCTCTGGCCATTTACACCCCATTACCCAGCCCTACCCAGGCTGCTCCACCCAGGACACAAAGCCACTGCAAGGAAACCCAGCCAACCAAAACCCAGCACATCCTAATTCAGGCCAGGATTAAAAGATCCCAAATGAATGACATGTCCAAGAGCCATTAACATTCAAGGGGAGTGAAAAATCACAGCCTAAATCTGCAGCGAATGTTCCCGCTGCTGCTGGAGTTTGGATGTCAGGAGCATTTCCATGGTGTCCGGTAGCATGCAGGGAGTTTTCAGTCCTGAACATGACTACTTTCATGGAGTTTAAATTTAAAAGTATCTTGCTTTTTTCTTCTTTTATTTTCTTTTTTTTTCTCCTTTTTGCATTTAATAAGAAGAAAGAAAGAAAGAAGGGGAAACATCAGCACAGATCCTGTCAGCACCAAGCCTGATGCTGGCAAGGCAGACTGCATTAGAGTCGTGATCTTATTATCAGTTTCAAAGTGAATTTTATAGGTCACTTAATACTCAATGAGTAAGAAGAAAAATGTCAAGATGAAGAAAAACACAGTCCAGAAGCAACATTATGGATATTGAACCTTGTTCTTCAGGGCTTTCTGCAGCCCAATTCCTATGATTTTCTTCAATGACAAGAAACAAAGGTGTTTGTCTCATCAGAGCTAATTAACTCCTAATGAGTACAATGCAACAAGTGGTTTTCATGCAAGTCACCAGGTCAAGGTAGGGTTTGCCTGGCCGGCATCTTCATGTGAAATCTATCTCCTCCCTTCATTAGGAGCTTATCCCACCGCGCAATAGCTGATTCAAGTCACGTCACCATCTCCCTCCTGGGAGAACAAGCCTGTAGCAACAGGGATGAAGCTTAATGAGGACGGGGGACAACGTTCCCCATCTGCCCGGTGTAACGGATGCAGCGCTGTGTTTTACGTCCCTTTCGGAAGCAGTTGGTGCCAGCCCCGTCTCAGCCGAGCCGCCGGCCGGTGGGGGCGGACACTTTGATGCCATCTGGACGTTTCTAAGGGGAATGAAGCGATTACGTGAAAAAGGAAGCAGAAGTGATGCTGTTACCCGAATGCAAACACCATGGACAGGCAGGAGCGATGATATGAACTAGAGGGAAGTTTGCAATCAAAATTGGGGTTTTTAAATGAAAAACAATTTTTTTTTCCAAAGAAAAGCTTTGGGAATGCGTATTCTTTTAATTACCGTATCTGAGAGCATGTGTGAAAATAAAACAAAACTTTCCCACCCGCGCATCCCCATGCTCACCCCTCTCCTTCCTCCCTTCTTTCTGCCAATGGAAAGGGTGACAAGGCAGAGGGAAGGGATCAAAACCTGAAGGAAACATGGGCACTTTTCAGCAGCTGATGGTCTTTTTGTGGCCAATGTTATTCTTCCCTAAGAAAAGTGAAAACAATTACAGCTTTTTGTTGGATTATTGCAGACCCTCCTGTGAAAGTCAACTTGAACACGCGGGCCAGCTCCTACTATAGGACATTAAATTATTTTTTTTCTCATTCCATGTTCCTGTAAGTGTGGTTAAATCCCTTTAAGAGTTAAGGAAACTGAGGCAGGGAGCGGCAAGGCAAGATATAAGGTCATGCAGTAAATCCTGGGCAGGAACAGAGCCAAGCAGAGATTCACCTGCTCGGCAGACAGGTAAACAGTCGTTATTCCGCTGTTTTTTTTAATTGGGTCTAATGGGTAGGATCTTCTTCTCCCCTCCACTATGCTCCTTCCAGCCATCCCTCCAGAGAGACGGGGACACGGGGAAACGTCCCTGCTCTGTCCTTTCACATGAATCGCCTCCATTGCCCTTTGGGCGCGCAGCAGGGCAGGGGTCTCAGGTCCAGGTGCGAGGTGGGCATTGCTTGGCACAGCTCTTTTCAGTGGATGCAGCAAAAATCACTCAAAAGTCCCATCAGGACCCTGTGCTGGGAGGAAATGTTTATCAGCCATGACAGCCTCTGTCAGATAGCATAAGGAGTGGCAGGGTGATGGATACAGCCTTTTCTTTCTCTAGCTCCAAGGAGTGTTTTGCTTTTTACTCGGCGTTAGGGCAGCCGGATCACATCTGTTACAGTCTTTAGACCCTGTTACGGGCAGCCAGCAGTGATCCCCTTGGGATGAGCAAGGGAAGTGCTCCCAGATGATGTTTCGGGAAGCTGCTGGGGCACAATGATGATGCCGGGCATCCTCTGACCTGCTCTAGCGAGAGGCGCCAACACAACCTTCAGTCAAGAGATACAAGTATGAAGCTAAATGAAAAAGCCCAGAAATCCTTGGGGAAGAGCCAAAGTCCCTGAAGTTATGCATGCTCCAAACTGTCGTCACGCGATTAGTCACCCGAACCCAAAGCCCAGCAGGAGCAGCCCCAAACAGTGCAGAAACACATGCCGATGCTCCCACGGCACATGTCACCACCGCCCGATCCCTTGATACCACCTCTCGCCTCGGGTAGAAGGGGCCATCTGAGGCTTTTGGGGGCCAGCACAAGAATAATTGCTTGCATTTAGCAGCCAGAGAGGGTATTTATAGAAAACCATTAAAACAAATCCAATCTTCTTACATCCTCTCTTGTATACTGTTCATCACATTTCATTTGCTCTTGAAAGCAGCCTGCGCCTGAGCCCGAGGACATCGCGCTGCAGGGACCAGATCGCGTTCATTTTGTTTTTATCTACATCTGGTAACTAGGTTAAAATCTAAAGTAGGACTAATCAGGCTAAAAATAACGCTGCTCCCACCACAGGATCAGGCCATCATTACCGTTCACGTCACTGCTAATGTTCGTGTGCTCCCGACACCTGACAAATAGCATAGCTTTTAAAGGTAATTTAATGAAATTGTTAACTTTCCCCAAGCTCTGCCTCCTCAATGCATTCATTTGTATTTACACACTGTTTCGGGCACGGTGCTCTGTAGCGTTTCAGCCCAGCGCTAAACATCACAATGATCTTGGGATTATGAAAACTCTTAGAAAAGAGATTTAGTTGAAAAAATCACTGCTATATGTTAAGTTTCTCTAAGATGTGAAGTGTGGGGAGACGTTATCTGGGATATTCATGTCTGGATACTTTGGTAGGGAGCAGGGATGGATTTAGTGACTGGGTAGTCCTGTCTGACCCAAGAAGAAATTGCTCCCTGCTCCCATGCAACCACGACTCCCTTCAGCCATCACAGCTGAGGGCTGAGAACAGGTAAAACTCATTAATCTTGCAGCATCTGGAAGTTCCACTCAGTTCATCCGTTTACTTGATGGTTCCTGGATAAACTTGTTGCATTTTCAGATTGTTCCCTACTCGTCTCCTGTGGCCATGCTGGACTCAGGGTACCGGGGTAGGTGCAGCTTTGGTCCATCTCAGCAAAGCCTCTCATCCTCTTAAAAACTTTCACCTCAAATTTCTTTATCCCAAAATTTTCACCCCAAATGGTCTTTACCCATTTCAGCTCACCGACTTCTCCAGACAGGCTGAGAGGCAGAGAGATATCCCACACAGGCAGAAACCCCAGCACGGAGGGGTACAAGCACTGGCTGACCCAGGAGTACTGTTAATACCACCAAATTTCCAAACATTTTGCACTTTTCAGGAGACACCAACCAGCAAAGGCAGAGGAAAAGACATCAGTACCATCAGTGCACTGGATTTAGCAGAATATGGTAAATCCAGAGGCAGACATGCCGGCTTTGCTCTGTGTTTGTACAGCACCGAGCACGAGTGAGTTCCTCCGTGACCGCCACACTGCGAATGTCACAGTCCCCTAAAAGCCACGTTTTCTCCTTGTCTTTGAGCATGCTCCTAGATGTAGCCCTCCTCAGCTAACGAGAGCAGACCTGCATACTTAGATTTCAAGCTGTTACATACTTAGGAGCCTCTTGTGTCCTTGGATATAAACAGTTTTAGGAACAGAGCCAAATCACACCCCAGGCCACAATTTATTGTGTTTTTTTAAGAAAACGGGACTATAATTGATCTCTGCACAAACTCTCTAGAAAAATCAGCTCCATGCAAGCCTTATCGCAGCCCTACTTACAGCATCTCCACATAATGGGGGCTATTTATGTCCCTGCCTCCTCTAAAATAAAACACATTCTTTAAGCCATTTGCAAGCAAGATCATCTCTGTTTCTTCAGCAAATGTATAAATAATGATAATGCAGCTAGAAACATGTTTTATAACTAGGTCTTTGGCAGCACGGGGAGTTGCATCAGTCTGTGCAGATGTTCAACCTCCATGGACGGGCACATGGTGACTCTTCTTTATAGTCCAAAAACCTTTTGCAAACAGAGAGGAGATATTTGTATTCCTGTCCTGGCTCAGCCTCTCAGGAGGCATCGGTCCCTGAGAAACGCAAATGGATCTTATTCATTTCTCTTTATCTCCCACTACATATCGCCACCTGACTCTCCGGAGGTGCCAAACGCTTCCAGTCCCCTTTGAATCAAGCATGCACCCATCCTCTGCCTTGCACCACCGTTTGGAGCTCTGCACCGGGTGGGATTATTCGCTTGCGGAGTGCAAGCAGTGGAGGGTTTGCTTTTCATGGTAGGGATGGGGTTCAGCAAGCAAAGGGTAGAAGAAGAGAATTACCAACACTGGCATTCACTGGTGTTTCAGACAGCCTAGCAAATGCCCCACTCCCAACGGAGCTGTATGACAGCAGAGGGGAGATGTTAAAAACCCAGAGTAGGCACGTGGGTGCTCCGGCTCCTTGTTTCAGCATTCAGCCTCAACAGGGGTTCTCAAGGTGCTTAAACTAAAACACAACATGTAATAACGTTCAAGTTTTCCCTTCTTATGACAACATACATAATTTCATCTAGACATCACACAGTCCTTAATATTTGTTTCTGTTAATAGATGGAAATCCCGACTTCCCCGTCTGCTCTCAGGTGCCCACAATGCCTGTCCACCTTTGCCTGCAGCGGCAGACGTGCTCCCATCAGGCAGCGGTAGGGTAAGAGGAAGGAGGCAGAGACACCACGTGATTCGCCCACAGTCCTGAAACCATACGCCCCAAAGACAGGGTTAAACCCAAAGTCCCAAGCTGGGTTCAGGTTTCTTTAATACTATAAAATATTTTCGTTGTTTCTTCTGAATTTTGCACTTGGCATGAAACAGTCTGTTCCCCTGGAGAACATTTAAGATTGCATTTGGCACGTCCCAGTTCACCCCACTCACCAGAATAAGGAGCACAGCATTACGGGGACTGGCTTCCTCAGCAGTGCAGGGGTAAATTAAGCAGGATGCAAATTGGCCCTAACTCCTGCATACATGTTGCCCTGCACTGCTGAGAACATAATTTCATATTAGCAGTGGAGTTATCAGAAGAAGCATGAACAAGAGGTCTGGGAAGGGATGGATAGAGATATCTTTGATTTAAGTAAGGGAGAGAAGGGAAAATGCATATTCATATGGAGCCTCCTGGGAAAGCAATTTGTAGGAATAATATACATTTTCATAGTGTGGAGAGCAGCCGGCTGACATAACATATTCTGTAATGAATGGCTGAGAAAGTGTCAGAGTCAACAGCTATCCATAATCCCAAGCCAGACGGGCGTTGTTGACACAGCTCGGGAAGCGAGCAGAGCAGGTCCCTGCCTGGGACCACCACAGAAAGGCATCAGGGGGCAGGGCAGGTCCTTGCAGCCAGTCCAGCAACCACAAAGGCCCATCTCAGGTGGTCACCTGCTGCTCTTACCCAGGTTAAAACGTGCATGGATGCTGTTCTGCAACTGGGACGGATCTGCTCCAAGGTACGAGACCCATGTCAGCAGAGATGCTCTTTGGTGCAGGGCTGGGCTGAAAGTTTAGGCTAGAGACTTGCAGGATGGGGGAAATGAGACCCAGTGTCCTCACAGTGACAAAACGCATTTTAGCTTGGGATTCAGGTTTTGCTCCTTTCAGCGGTATTGCCGATTGTGCAGAGGGTGACTGTCAGTGGTGGGACATTGGGGTTTGGGGAACAAACATCAAACTGTGGTACGGATGGACCTAAGGCACGAAGAAGCTCCAGGCAAACCAACGTGAATGCCAACGCTTCGGTGTTAAACAAGACAGCACCTGTAGATGCATTTTTAACGGTGGGTGGCAAAAGGCTAGAAATAAACAGTGACCCCTACACTGATAAAACTGGATATACCCTGAGATTTCCTGCCCTGCTTGTGTGGGCAACAAACACATGCTGGTCGGAGGGTTGTAGCAGCAGATTCATTCACAAGGACAAACAAGAGCTGGATGTCCGTGCCCAGGGACATCCTTTTGTCCGAGTGCATTGCAGGCTGGCACATTTTTCCTTGCTGCTGTTGAGCCTCTGGGAAGCAAAAGCCCTTCGTCCCTTTTTGGGGTGCACAAAACCAAAAAGGCTGAGCTTTTCAGTGACACCAGCCACTGTGACCTCTGCAGTTGTGGGTCTTACACACACACACACATGTGTAGGAATCCCTGTTCCTGTCTTTGCTGTTTATTCTCTGTGTGAATAAAAGCCACCCTGCGTCTGGGTTTGGTTTTCACGTATTCCTGCCCTCCTCTCTGCCTGAAACACTCACCGGCCACAGCAGCAAGTGCAACAAATGATGTTTCTTCGGTACCAGGATGGGAGCCCCTGCTTCTAAATGAACTCAGCAGAAAAACAAGTAGGAACAACCCGATGTGTCATCCCGCTTTTACGAATCCAGCCTGCGGAGCGCAATTAAGAGCAAGATCACTCAGCAGTGGCTTTCCAAAACCTCTTGCATTGCTTTCCCCCGCCTGGCAGGAGGGAAGGGAAAACATCAGCCTTCTCTGGTGCAGCTCTTGATCGTGAACTAACGCACAGCTCAGAGCCAAGATGGGGGAACTGAACCAAATCTGATTAATTAGAGTATCCAGACAGGCAGAATCCTTCCTATGCTCCTCGCAACACAGCAACAGAGGTTACCTTCACTGAACACAGAAGGAAGAACCAATATCCTCTGGGGATGGTTCTTACACTGGCACCACCACTGTGGCACTCGGTTCAGAAGCAGTCCTGGCAGTGCATGGGCAAGGGAAGGCTCAGGGATGCTGATGGCTTTCATATTCTGGGCATGGAATAAAATACAGAATCTACAAGTCCTGCTTCAGGCAGGAGCTCGGATCCACTTTCAGAGTAAGTAGAAGCTACTGTCCGTTTGCTGCCAAGTGATCTGCAGGAGACAGATCTGAAGGACTTTCGAGCTTAACATCTCACAGACAGCAATAACATCATGAAAGCCAGCTCCACAGGGAGAGCAGAGATTGTGGATGCAGGCTGAGCAAGATGTTCCCACTGCATCAAGGCCACCAGGGGCTCCAAACCAGCCAGGACCTCATGGTACTGCAGCACTCAGCAACGCTACAACTGCCACCGCTCTGCATTAGGCGACCAGAGGAAACCCTTTCTTCTGTATGGGGCCAACTGCCCAATGTAAAGGCTACTATAGTCTAGTGACACACTTCCATTAGTTCTCTTAATCCTGGATTTGGACCCCAGAAGTAGATTTCACAGGAGTGAGCTGGACATGTAGCACCATCAAAGGTCTTTTTGCAGAGGCAGTGGCAGAGGTGGAGTCTCCTTTACGATGTTTGCAGCATAGGCAATAGCCTACATTTACACTAGCAAATTGGGCAGTGCTCAAGCATGGGCCGGTGCCCTCAAATAGGACAGTCTATGCTGCTAAAATGCTAAAATGGCCCAAATAATGTTCCCAGCAAACATTTAGGTTGCCAGCAAATAGATGTCCCTGTTTCGGAAGATAAGGCTCCTGTCTTGAGCTATTCTCAAGCTGTGCCCAGCACTTGTTGGCACAGGCCAGTGTCATGCCAGGGAGCACGTTGACAATTGTAAAGTCTACTCATTGACAGGTCATGCTCAAGAAATGTCCTGTCCCTGTCCTTGTCCCTGTCCCACTTGCCAGTGTAGATGAAGCTGGGAAAGGCAGATGGAAGAAAGAGAACTAGTCCCTACCGCTACCCCTGTCGGGAGTGATTTACAAACTATTTGCAGCCACTGTGGGTGCATCCTCACCTTCCAGTAAGTTTAATACAGCAGCCTGTTTTCAGCCACCAGGAACATGCCAGCACAGTGGCCCAGGAACAAGGCAGGTAAAGAACAATAGGAATTCATTAAGCAGCACAGCGTGCTCCCGCGTCTGAGTGCTTGGCTGTGATTTCACTCCATTCCTAAGGTTTGCGGAGCTATTAGGAGATAATTTGGTCATGTGGTAGGAGAAGCAACTTGCTCAGGTCTGAGGCTGTTGATTTGTTTTGGAGGTTTTTCTGTTTTATTCCTCCCAGCCTTTTCTGATTTATTTTTCAAGCTCTTTTGACAAACCCGTATTAATTGGTTAACTCAGATTTGTTGACTTGGTTTATCCTCTGCCTTGGCCTAATGCCATAAAGCCATGAACAGCATGGATGGGATGGGATAACTCCCAGGAGTCTCCCAAGTGGACTGGAAAATTCAGCTTATTGCAGCCCAACCTGAAAGGAGTTCAATTCCTAGAAAATGCTGAATACGCCAAACATGAGGTACCCAGAGTTCTTCATTGCTTTTGAAAATTTTAATGTTCAGAATGGTGCTGCTTGTGACCGGCTAGTTCTGTCATGAAATTGTCCATTTTTATAATGCTCTCTGGGGGTTTCTAGTCTGAGAAATTTAGGTAGCAAACTTGTTCTAGACTTTTTGTTCATATTCTTGAGAGAGCAGCTCTCAAACAAGGTATAAATCATACATCTGAAGGGCTGCTTAACCGGTTCTTAAAAACTTCCAGGGCTGGCAGTTCCTTAACTGCTCTCAAGCAGCTTGAGTCTCATCCTTTAAAGCAAAACCTATTCCTCTTCGAAATCACAAATTACCACAAAATTGTTCTCCATTTCAAACTTAATATAACGCTGCAGTAACTGTGAAATCAGACAGCAGTCATTGTGTGCAAGCTACGAACTTCTTAGTGGTGCCTGTAGCTAAAATGGCTTCTATGATATTTATTGTGAAGGTCTTTTGGACAACTGGACAACAGGAGCATCGTGGAGCTGCCAAAAGCCTGAACACAATGGGGAGAATAGGTATCGTGGCCTCAGTTTCCTCTCTCTGCTCTGAGGAGTGGTACCCACGGGCTGGCAGCTGCTTTATGAAGTGGGGGAATTGAGTGGGGTTAAGCAAGGCCCCGAGAGCCACGGAGGCTCTGCAGGGGAAAGCCTGGGGTGGGGGGGGACATAGAGAGGGGATGCATTTGGAAACGACTCCGGCAAGACAGTCTGTGCACGGAGCTGGAAAGCGGCTGTCACTGCTGCTGCTGCAGGATTAGTCATTTTTTAGCTTTGCTCTTTGAAAGACACACTTTAATTTGACAAGGAGATGTGTAACTACCCGCTCCTGGGAACATAACACGTGCTGCAGATGCGCAGCGCTCACTGCCCAGCCCACACTTTCAAACCACTCACACCTAGGAAACCTCTACAGAAGGCGAAATCTGGGTGAACACTAAAATCCAGCCTTCACCTTGCTTTCAACAGAGAACGCTCTTGAAGGGTCTAAAGGATCCTGCATCTTTCCCAGCAGCCTCGAGCGACGCCCGGTCTCTCTGCAGGCGATGCTCGCTGCTGCTGCGAGCTGGGCTGCCAAGGTTCAGCCTCTTGACTTCCTCTTGCGGTGGAGTTTCTCCTTGTCATCCTGACCCCATTCAGTCCTTGTGCTTAATGAATTCCTGGCACTTTATTAACAAGAGATAGCCAAGTGTGATAAAGGCCATTTTACAGTGTTGGATGAGTTGCAAAGAAAAGCAGAATCGAATGCTGTCATCAAAGAGATGTTTAGCTACAGATTATAAGAAATCTTTACGCAGCAGCAAAGAGCATCTTAAGGCACAGAAATGGGATTTGGCACATTGGGACTCGTGTCCTTGTTTTGTCATGGACAACCTGTATGACTTTGCTGAGCATGCAAAGGGTCTAATCCTGTGAAGTGCTGGACCCTTTTCTATGGATCCAGCAAAATTCAACAGCTCCTGAGACTCAGAGCATGCCAAGAGGATTTACTGAACAGAGATCAGAGTCCTGATTGCCTTGAAGGATTCAGCCCTTTTGTCTCTCCATCGCACATCTGCAGTAGTACATCTGCAGTAGCACATCTGCAGTAGCACATCTGCAGGAGAGAAACCACAGTGCTTTCCTGTGCAGATCAGAGGGGACCTCTGCCAGTGGCTATCAGACCATCTCACAGCCACCGCAGGAGTCACTCCTGATGCTCTTGTGAGCTGGTAAACATCACTAGATACCTCATCTAGAGAAACCAAGGGACAGGACAGACTTGCCCAGAGCCAAGGAAGTGGCTGATTCAGCTGTGAACTAATCTCCATCCCCCAGTTTTGCCATCCCATCACCCCAAACACCAGACTGTCACACCTCAATACTTGCAGGTAAGAATCCAAGCTCAGTCACCACCTGGCTACAGGAGTCAGCAACTGCTGCAAATGTGGGGCCCATCAAGAAGCAAACAGGACACGTCACCCGTCACTGCACCAGGAAAACAGCAGGCACCTGGGCTGAGGCAGCGGGAGCTCAGGGTGGGCTGAGCTTTCCCAGACACTTCTCATTTTATTTGTATGAAATGTATTCAATTATTTTCCTTCTGGTACAGAGCTGATGTGTTATGGCTTTGCTGCATTAATGAATTGTAGCAGGCAGTGCCCACTTCAGCTTTATCCCTGCCATAGCCACCTGCATTATCTGCTCCGTGATGGGCGTTTCTGCTACGGCTCTCATCTGTGCTGTCTTTTTCACTCCAGCCTTTTCCTGCTGCGTTGTCTTTTCTACACCGCATTTGCTAATGGGGAATATTCCTCCTTTGCATTTCTAAGGGCTCTTTCATCCAGGGATCCCAATGCACCCAGCCTCCTCGATGGCCCTGTGAAGCAGCCAGACAGCATAATTCACACACACGCGACTGAAGCACCGAGGAGCTAAGGGGATGCAGCCAAGATCAGGAGATGCAAGAGCAGCAAGGGTATGAAGCATTAGCGTGGTGCAGATTTCGAGCTCATTAACCCCTCAGAGGGGCTGTGTGTCACCTTGGGCCCAGCACTGGAAGGACCAGGGGTGCTGCTGCCAAATTGGCCCAGGGCTGTGCTGTGCCCACAGATGCACCAGGCTGGGTTAGTTGGGGCTTTGCCCATCCCACTCCCCTGCAGAGAGTAAATGTGCCCTGAGGTTTACTCCGCAGCTGCAAGCGTGAACTCGAATTTCAATCCTGAGAGATGCCTTGGTGACGTAGGACTTGAAATCCCCAAAATTTTCCCGGAAGACAAGCTCTTAAGGGACCGAGTAACATTATGATTGTTGCTACTGAAAAGGAGGTGGAGGAACCTGCTGGAGCACATCCTTAACATTGTGTTACTGCTGTCCCTCCTGCCACACAACCAGCTGGCGTCTCCACCTACCAGACAAATCCTTCAATACAGGAATGGCCTTTTTTTTTTCCCCACTCATAAGCCAGGGCAATGAGCAAAGGTTAAGTCATGGCTGAAGTTCAGGCCTTCTTAGAAGGATGAGAAGACAGAGGAAAACAAAAGTTTATTGCTAAAGAAGGAGAGAGAGGAGGTTGAAGTATCTTTCTTTTTTTTCTTCATTTTTAATGAGAAAGATAAAACATTTTCATAACTCATACAAACAAGGGAGAGAAACATACACCAGAAGAAGAGGAGAAGGATTTCACTGCTGCGATGAGTTGCACGGACTCAACTCAGCGGTGTCTGCTGAAACTCCGCCTTGCCACGACGGGGACTCGCACTGTCCAGGCCAGCAGGGATATGTTGGAAGACTGGAGAAGGCAAATATAACGCCTGTGTTTGACGGACCCGGAGACTGGAAGCACAGACAGACTGATTTCCATACCCCGAAAGACCCTCAAACAAATCATTAAGCAGTTTCTGAGCACCTGGAGGATAATAAAGTGATAAAAACAGCTGATGCAAATTTGTTAAGAACAAACATTGTCAAACCAATCTAATTTTTTTCTCTGACAGAGTAACTGGCCTTTTGAATAAAGGGGAGTGGAGGGGGTTTCAGATGTGATATATCTTGACTTTAGCAAAGCTTTTGACATGGTCTCACATGACATCGTAAATATATACTGTTTAGGGGAAACCCCCGTGAGGCAGATGCAAAATTGGTGGGAAAATTGTGCTCAAAGAGTATTTATTCACATTTGGTTGTCAAAATAGGGAGGATTTTTCGTCTGGGGTCCCGTAGGAAACTGGTCCAAGTCCAAACACTTCTCTTGAAAACCGCAATGATAGCAAAGATAATACACTTTAAAATGTGTGTGATCCAAAGAGGGGAGTTAAGCTTGGGAAATACAGGGTTAGAATTCAGAATGAAAAGGATGCTAGAAAAATAGTCTGAAAGAAGTAAAGGTGAAATTAAAAAAATAAAAGAGAGGATTGCATTAAGTAGAAAGAATCCAAACACACAGAGACAAGATGGGGTGAACACCAGGGAGCAGCATAGCAGAGAAGGGACACACATGGGCTCTATCCCTCTTTTCTCTAAATGTTTATTAGCCAGGGACATAGCTCTAGCCTGCATTGGGGTCCTTCCCAACACTAGCAAAAGAGCTGGTGATCAATTTACTCCAACTGTCCCATGGGAGTAGGGGAAGATGCAACTGGAACATTCCCAACAATGACCAGGTAGGGTGAGCATTAGAGGATGTTTCTAAAATAAGGATCGCTAGCTCTGAATGAGGTTAACTGAGAAGACAGAGAAGTTTGCAGATACCGAGGACAGCCAGACTGATATCCTGCCACAGGACAGCAGAGCAGGCTGGTCTCCATGACACCCTGGAGCCACTTCCAGCCATTCATTTCTGTATCCTCCTCGTCTTCCAGACCAAGTGTATTGCAAGACTACAAGGATTACCCCAGCATACCCTGCCTTCCCCTACTAACTAGTATTTTGGCCACGCTCACACTTCAGTCACGCTGTGTAAACGTGTTGCGTTGATGCACTAAGGGAGGATACGACTTGAGCTTCCTCAGGAGACAGTGGGTAGTTTTTCCAAGATGATCCTTGCTGCCCTCTTTGCTGTAAGCAGACAGGCTTACATGATTACACTGTCAAGGCACAGTGGCCTCCTTTCTGCAGAACAAGAGGGGTCATTCTACCAGTCAAACCATGTTGACATCAAAAAACAGCGCAGGGTCATGTGTAGGGGGCAGGCAGGGAGGGTCCAGCAACCGGCTCCTTGGGAAGCATCTTAGTAAATACCAGGGACACCCGCTCTGACAGCTCCATTTCTAGGAGCATCCAATATACCCACCCCACTGGCCAGAAAAGAGGCAACCTTGGCCAGGAGTCTGAGAGCCAAAGAGGAGGGACACGACCTGCTTGAAGGACAGCCCGGTGTCCCCCCTCTAGCACAGTGCTTACAGGGGACAAACAAGACCCTTCTGCACTGCATTTAGGGGACAGTTTCCCAGCTGGAGAGCACAGCAGTTTGTCACCGCTCAAGGGTTCAGATTTGGTCCCTGTGTTTGTCCAAGGCTGACGTGTTTGGATCTTAGAAACACATCAAAAATGCAAATAGAGGCAGATCCTGGAGAAGCTGAATGTCATCCCTCTATGTCTTTACTTAAAATCAAATCCAGCTTCATTTTAATATCCTCCTTGGGCTGGGGCTTAGCAATAATTTTCACTTGTATAAACACACTCACAATGTGTGTACACATATTTCTGCCGTTCCAACAGGAAATAAAAAGTCATCAATAAAGCACATTATTTCTACAACTGCAGCAATAACACGAGCAGTGACAGCAGGCACCAAAAAAGACCATCTCTCTGGGGCTTTGGCAGAGCGCGGGTGCTGCATTTAGCCCTGTAGGATATTAGCTCTGGGAGATAAAACATCCTGCCTGAAATACCGGCCTGAAGAACAAGAACTGTAACATCCCCGTAAATGATGGCATCCTTGTGCCATCGTTTTCACACGGTGCCCGGGATGGAGCATGACATGGATGTTTCAGCCAGTCCCTAGGTCTGAGCTGTGTGTTTCAATCAGCTTGGCAAGTCCTGCCTGGGGAGCTGTGGAGGAGAGCGAACAGCACGGGAGAGGATAACCCCTGCTCTCTCCAGCTGAGCTGTACGACAGCATTTCAACAGCAGAGGATTAACAAGCTCCCCCTCCCGCTTCGGTCGGTGGAGAATTGTAAGTACCCACGCAGCTGAAGCTCAGGCTGTTTCCTATCCAGAAAGGGGCACCGAGGTCCTTCCGACGCTGACGTGGTGCAACGCTTGCTCTCGGGTCTGATCTCTGGCAGGTGGCAAAGAGCGCTCGCTGCTGGCTCTCTGCTACAGGAATAGCTGATGTGCACATGCTTTCCGTGCATTCAAATCCCAGTTTCCAGGGAGCAGAGGAACAGGCTGGGTCATGCTGTCAGAGCAAAGATCAGCTTTTACATCTATCAGGATCTTCTCCAGTCTCCTCCTCCTCTATACATTAAATTTTTCCCGACACTACATTGGTCGGTGTTGGCATACAGAGCTGGGAACCAGATGGGCTCCTTGCCCTTAAGGTAGGTCTGGAAACTGCTCCCCAGTACAGCTGAGGAAGAGGATTTGTGTCTCAAGAGCTCTTGAGACCCCAAGTCCCTCACGTTCCTGCAGATCTCCTGCATGACCAAGTGTAAGTCACCTTTGGACTGGGGCTCCTTTGCCCAGTCTGATTTTAGTCACTGTGAAGCATTTTGGATGCCTCATTGCCCCATCTCATGAGGGCTGGGGTGATGCTACAGCTTTTCCCTCGCTCTTCCCTCCCACCAATTGTTAGATTTAATGTAATGTTGCATGACAAAGAAATGCCCTTTCTGCTACACAGAATCACAGAATCACAGAATCATAGAACGGTTTGGGTTGGAAGGGACTTTAAAGGCCATCTGGTCCAACTCCCCTGCCGTGAGTAGGGACATCTTCAACCAGATCAGGCTGCTCAGAGCCCCGTCCAACCTGACCTTGAATGTTTCTAGGGATGAGGCATCTACCACCTCTCTGGGCAACCTGGGCCAGTGTTTCACCATCCTCATCAGAAAAAAATTCTTCCTTGAATCTCGTCCAAATCTACCCTCTTTTAGTTTAGAACCATTATCCCTTGTTCTATTGCTACAGGCCTTTTTTGCATGTAGAAAAGAGGGACAGAGTCCTGCTCAGACTGAGATCTTGGGAACAAAGACCATTTTCTCCTGCTGATCCCTGCAGCCCCAGCAGGCCTTGATCCTCATTAGGACTCCAGCCTCTGGCGTAATCGAGTTACAGCTTAATGCACTGAATGCAGGATACTGGACTCCAGTTCAAGTGGAATATATCGTAATGCATTAGGCATTTCTCTTCAGATAAATAACTGAAGAAGATGTGTCTCCATTATTTGTGCATGCCCTCATACAGAAATGGCAGAAGGCCTAAGAGACGATTACATTCTTTTTTAATTCAATAAACAAATGTATAATGATATCTTCTGGGAACAATCCTGCAGAAAAGAGCAGAGATTTGCCTCCCTGCTCCTAAACTCCAATGCTGGTAAAAAACACCCAGAAAATGTTCCAAGTTTCAAGAAGAGAGCTTTATCCTCACTCTCTTCCCGAACAGCAGCTCTGGGCTGAGCCCAGCAGTACCACTGCTCTGGGATCCTCCATTTGGGTCCAAATGCTTTTGCTCCAAGGACAGAGCAGAAGGTCCCCATTTGGATTTGGTCCCCCACCAGCTCTGGGCAGGCTGTATTTACAGCAGAGCAGTCCATGGTGAGGATCGTGAAGAGGCAATAGGGGCTGATTCCTTCACCAGGAGAATTTAATTAAGCCTGCTGCTTAAATACGCAACTCTAAACGCTCTAAATATAGGTTGTGCTTTATGGAGGGAGAAGAGGCAGATAGATCCTTTATCGAGATACAAAGCAGGGATTTCATCAGCAGAGGCTCTGAAGCAGCAACACATCCAGCTGCCAGAGGCACCTCTTAAACCAACTGCTTCTTGGTGGGAGGGAATAACATATTCACTGCTATCATCTTCCTTGTGTCCAGTTATATTCATGAGCATCTGTCCCTTGTCTCTGCAGGAAAAGGCCTGGCTAGCCTCAGGAAGGAAGGGAAAATGTGATGCTCGCGTGGGAAATTTTGTGATATTTCAGTTTAAACCACATGTTCTTGGGGTCTCCTGGAGAAAAGCCACACGGCATGCTCTTGGTCTGCCCTTGCCTGTTTCATACAGGAGCTGCTGGTGAAATGGCCTTGAGGGGACGGCTGAGATCCTGCCTGCCTGTAACAGAAAGGGGTGCTTGTGACCCCCACAGCGCTGCCTGCAAAGCACTTACAGCTGAGTGACAAAGGTAAAGGAATTGCTGGGGGGGTCTCTGGGGGGGTTCCCACATGCTTTCAAATCCTGCCTAAGGTGAGAGCAGCAGCATCGCCACCACTCTGAAAGCCCTCCTCTCCCATCCTGGTGCACCAGGGGCAGAGCTGTGACAGCACTGCAGAGGGGAAGAGGAGCGCTGGACTCAGCAGACAGGCTTTTCTATGGCAACCCCCCTTTTTTTTCCTTTACATTTTTCACCATAATAAAGTAACTCAATTCAATAGAAAACTAATTTATAGAAATTCAGCAGCATTAGTGAAAATGTTTAGCTGGGCACAGGGCATTACATCCATGGGATGATAACTGGCCACCAAGCCCATCTGTATTAAAACAGGGTCCTACTTTTGGTACACTCGTCAAAAATGTAAACTATTTACAGAAGTCCTCCAGGAATTTACAGCTCAAATTTATGGATGTAATTAGGTGTCTGGTATCTGGCTGAAGGGAGCTGGGAGTCTAAGCTGTTCAGGTGATTCACAAGCCCTGTGCCCAGAGCCCTGCCATCACCCTCAGGTGCCAACCGAGAACTTGAACCAAGCAGCAGACAAAGGACTTACCTGAGATCATCAGGAGAGTCTGTGGCAGAGCACGAGCCTTTGGCCATGTTAACCTGCTACGGAGGTTTGTGCTTTCATGCAACCAGCCTGTCTCTGAGCACAGCTGCAGCCTTTGCTGATAGCTCATTTAGGAGCAGTAATTTTCCCAGTGAACAACAGACAGATGTATTTTCCTTGCTGTTATGATCACACTTGTAGGTGACAGTAATAAAACAGCCGTAGTTGTATTTCAGCTGGCTGAGAATCAGGAGAAAGTACCTGAAATGAAGCATTTCTGCCTCCTGTGCAAACATTCTAGAAAGATGTTCCAGGTAAGACAACAGCTAATCCCCCATCTGGCAGAGCCTTTGCTGACAGACAGGCTGGCCCTTTCCAAAGCACCCCGTCAACAGGGAAAACTCGCTGCAGTGGTAAACTGGAGGCCACGGCAGAGCGATGGGCTTCAGTGCATGTACGGTTTCGTCAGACCCTTGTGCTGAAGCTAGACAAACCGGTGGCGTCATCACACTGATAGAAGTTAATTTTATACAAAACCTTAGCATTCTTCTGACAGGGGTGATGGCAGGGAGGATGAAGGCTGGAGCTGTGCTACCTGGGTTATATTAGGATTAGCAAACTGTGGAATAAAAATAACGCATGGTAACAGAAAAGAAAACTCCTTAGCACACTCCCGAGATGCTGAGAGATGGCAAAGCCAACCTCCACACTTCTTGCAGCACATCAAAACAAGCTCAAAGTCCCCATCCTTACCTCCCTGGCAATCCGAGTTGCAAATGCCTAGAAGACCAGCTAACTTCTGGGATGACCAATGTGGCTGACAGATGAACTTCTTGGCACCACCAGCAAAGGCAGAGCTTATCTGGGAGGGAAACAAGCTTTTGCAGGGGAAGACAGGGTGAAAAACAAGCTCTCTGTCAACATGAGACCAACGCACGCTGCCCTCGACCCCAATCCAAGGGCAAGACACTTAACGCAACACACCTTCTATATCCCAAAGGTAGTGCAGCCACTAGAGTTCAAATAAGCAGCACAAAAAGTAACTCATAAAAAATGAAATAAAACTTAAAAATGCCTGGAGAACAGCTCTGGAGAGACATTACATGGTCCTCACCAGGGAAAAGATGAGGAAACTTCTTATGGGACCAAAATTGTCTCATTTTTTTTTGCCTCTCTCAAATAATAAATCCTGCAAAGGAATGAATTTGGGAGAGGAGCAGTTTCCTTAAATCCTGGAGTTGTTCACTGAACAATTGTGTCATTTCCAAAACTTGAAGTGGTAAACAGAGAAGCAGAGCAAAAATTCATGAAGCTGCAGCCATGTCCTGGCAGGGCAGGAAGAGTCACACAGTTGGGGCTTAGGGCTGTGATGGATCTTCTCCACCATCACCAAGAACAGGCCACCCTTGCCACAGTGCACCCTCATGACCAAAGGAGTGATAAAGCAGCTGAAACAGTGACAGCTTTCAAAAGGGGGGAAGGAAACCCTCCCCGTAATCCTCCAGCTAAGCTGCTGCATCCAACCATTTTAGCAAAGGCCGTCTCCGTGCCATCTGCTAGACTGCAGCTAAATCTGTGCCCCAAACACGCTCCTTTACTCAGTCCTCAGAGAGGATTTGGGAATGAGCAGAGGGCTGAGAGGAGAAAAACACTTCTGGTGCAAACCTGCAACCTTTCACCTTACCTTGACTGATGCTTGACAACATTTTAAAATAGATTTATCTGTGAAACCGGGCACATTTGGAGCAACATCTCAGCCAGAATAGACTCCTCCTTTCTCTTTTTCTCAACCCTTAATCTCTGCTGGGTAATGCTGCAGATGGATCTGAACAAGCTCTGGTTGCTTCCTCCCTTTCTCAGGCTCTTGCCTCATTCATGAGAGAGATTCAGTCTGTCCCCAGAGAACAATTTGCCCAAAGGAAAGCCGGTGGCAATGGCAGCCAGGGGACACCTCCGTCTGCCTGCCAAAGCCTGCATAGGAAACCTGTGTAGCAAAATACAAGATGAGAGTCAGGAGAAGTGTTCCTACAGGAACATCACTGTGCTTTAAGAGTGGCTTTGCCCTGACGTATTTATAGAAAAAAAAAAACAAAACAACAAAAAACCAAACAAAAACAAAACAACAAAAAGG
>VFFE01007127.1:745480-827812 GCA_008921705.1 Burhinus oedicnemus | reverse complement strand
GGAAAGGAAAGGAAAGGAAAGGAAAGGAAAGGAAAGGAGAAGAGAAGAGAAGAGAAGAGAAGAGAAGAGAAGAGAAGAGAAGAGAAGAGAAGAAAAGAAAAGAAAAGAAAAGAAAAGAAAAGAAAAGAAAAGAAAAGAAAAGAAAAGAAAAGAAAAGAAAAGAAAAGAAAAGAAAAGAAAAGAAAAGAAAAGAAAAGAAAAGAAAAGAAAAGAAAAGAAAAGAAAAGAGCAGGGATGCTTCAGTCCTGAAAGAAGGCAGGTCTCAGCATCCAAAGGGATCAATAATCCTCAAAACAGGACCTGCTCAGGATGGAGAATCCAACAGGAGGTTAAACAAGCTCAGGGATCATGGCTTTTGTCTGCTTGTCTTTCCTTCCCCTCATCAGATCCATGAGATGTTGCACCTGCGACAGCCCAGGCCCTGGTGCAAAAGACCCAGTCCAGTGAGGTGCTCACAGGCTGTGCCTTGGTCTGGATCATCACTAAAAGCATGTTGAGTTTAAATTAAAACTTACCCCAGTTTTCGAGTAGCTGTGTGTCACAAATGACATCATGCAATCTCCACCTTAATAGGAGCAATAGGAGTGTTTTAAAGGTCATATCCCCAGCTCAACATGAGCTAAAGGTTTTGGGTTGGGAATTGAAAAATTTGGTTCTCTGTATTTGACTTTATATCAGTCTCACACACATTACCCGTACTTAATGTCATCTATCAGCACAGGGTCATCAAACTCATAACAGCCTCAATACTACTGTGCAATTTCCCTCTCCTGCTGCAAGTTCTCCCTGTGAATCCCAGAGAAGGTATGAACAGTACATTTAGGCTGAAGGATAGGCTTTTCCAGACAAAGCTTAATCTCAGTGCAGGACGCATAAGAAATAATATCAATAAAAGCACTTTTTTCACCCTTTCTGCATTATTGAAACAGTAGAGATCATGTTGTCAAAATCGACATGACAAGTCTGGCCAGAAAGCTGAGACAGGCAGAGAGGAGAAGGAGATTAAAAGGGAGAAAATCTGGAATTATTTCTGCTGAATTTGCTGTAAAAGATGCATCAAAGTAAATTGCGATGAGCCCACATCTTCAACACCTTTCAAATTCCACAAAGGTCACAACCACCTAGAGAGCCAGAAGCCAAACGGACATAAAAAATTTCATTATAAAGCACAAAACAGCTTCTTAGAAAGTCTGAGTTTGCTCCTGAAGTGAACCTGGGCTATGCAATTAGTTTTCTCAAGCTGAACTCCCTCTGCCTGTGTCACATCAGGTGCTGATGAGTTCCCTGGCCTGAGTCCTTGCCATGGGGTAGACCATGCCTTGGAGCAGCTCTGCAATCACTGCTTGATAACTTCACAGCTAAAGGTACTTGCCCATTGCCCACAATCAGAGGAACAGAACTTCCCCATCTTTGGATAATTCATCTTTTTTGTATGCTTTCACAATTTGTTCTTTCGGTTGCTTAATCTTTTACAGAAGAGGTTTCCCTGAATCACTCATCTCCTCTCTCCAGATTCTCAGTCTCTGTTTGAATTTTCTTGGACGTGGTGGCCAGAGCTGGACGCCATTTGGAGCAGCTGATTTCGCTCACCACAATGTATTTCCAGTGTTTCTTTCCCTCCCGCTCAGAACAGAACATGCTACTGGGCATTGCTGAGAGAGGGCGCCCTGAATACCTCTGTCCTGTTTATTCCTCCCGAGGGATCCACTGCAGGATATATGCATTTGTCTGACTTAGTAAGGATCATGGAATCATAGAATGGTTTAGGTTGGAAGGGACCTTAAAGATCAGCTAGTTCCAACCCCCCTGCCATGGGCAGGGACACCTCCCACTAGACCAGGTTGCTCAAAGCCCCGTCCGACCTGGCCTTGAACACCTCCAGGGATGGGGCAGCCACAGCTTCTCTGGGCAGCCTGGGCCAGGGTCTCACCACCCTCAGAGTGGTTATGTCAAGAAGACCATGAGGCAGAAGGGAAGGCTATCAACAAGTAGGATGTCTCCTGTGGAAGGCAAAAGCCTCTGTGTCCCACTGCTTCATACCTTGTATAGCCATTTGCCTTCCTCAGAAAGAAAATGCAAAATGCTGCCATTGCACAAGCACTTGAAGCAGCAGCAGGCTTGAAGGAGGCTCAGGCATCCCCGTGTAATGAACTGCGGGGTACTCAGCCCAGTTCTCTGCAGGATAGGCACACCTCAAACCCACTGTGAACACCTACCATCATGAGTTGGCCTCCTTGCAAAGAGCCCCAGCCCTGCCCCAGTGTCATGGCATGTTAATCCCAGTTGACAACAGCTGTCCCTGTCTAGGGCAGACGACAAGACCCCATTGCTGAAGGCAATGGTTGCAGCTTCTGCTACTGCTTGCTTGAGTGACTGCAGGACTGCCACCCTAGGACACGTCCCAGGGAGGGCACTGCTGCAGACCAGGCAAGGAACGGGGATTCGGGGGCTGCTGCTGAGTTCTGGCGCTAACGGCAGAGAACAGATCTCAGCACGAGCATCCGAGCAGCGCTTCAAGGGCAGGGCTGCAGAAGGCTTCCAAAAGCACAGCTGACGCAAGGCATCAGGCAGACGGCAGGCCCTGCCCGCACCATCTGCCTGCTCCCTGCCTCCCCGGGCCCAGCAACTTAGGCAGGAGAAACAACCCATCTTCTGCCGACTGGCACCTTAGGGTGCCAAAAACATGGCAAGAGGCAACCGTGCACAGCGCAGAGTTGGCAACAGCTTGGGCTTCTGGTCCAGCCGGGAGCATGGAGAGCAGGGGAACCTCCCAACTCTCAGCCTCCGCTGAGCTGACTTGTCAGGGGCAGTTACAAACTTAATTTGTCTTTACTGTGGGAGCAAGGAGGTCTAAGACACAGTGAACTGATCCGGGCGTGGAAACATTGCTTTAATTATATCTGCAGAGGGAGCTGAAAGGCCACTAACGGTCAGCCCTGGCTCAAGCAGCTCTCCTGCACTTCTACAGCATGTTTGGTGCTTCCAGGATCTGCAAAATCAAGGGCATGTCCTAAACCCAGTGACATCAGTGGGTGTCTTCTCCAGCACACCTCAGACTGAGGAATCCCATCAGCTCCACACTAAAATCCCATAGAGCCGGGATTGGACCTGGGATCTGCAGCACTTGGGACATTTTCCAGTTAAGTCAAGAAGCTCTGCATCCTGTAAGGGAGATGGGAGTGGGAGAGGAAGACTGTGGCGTGGAAACCTGCCTGGGCTGCACAGCACATCTGCAGCATGGCCAGGGATGGAGCCAGGCAACTTGGCATGGACGGACTTGCCCTTCCCTTGGCATCTGCTTGTGACCATTGCTGGAGACACAGCTGGATGGACTTCTGATCCAGTGTGGTTGCTTTAACAGTACATCTTGTGTACTTCAAGCAGCACATGTAAGAAGGACCCAGAGGTCTAAATACATTCAAGGGGCAGCAGAATTTGCGCCTGATGTCTACCTGCCTTTCCCTGAAGAGTTCAAACAACCAGACCCTTACTGACCCCTATGCAGGGTATTGGTAACCCCAACCAGCATTACCCTTACACTGGGTATTGACAAGCCCCTGGTGCTTCAGTTCACAAGCCAGAAACATTACTGTGGGGTGTTTCATCTGTCCCACTTGGCCCCAGCTTGGTCATCATCACCAGCAGCACAAAATCCCCTTCGCATCACACCCGCGATGGGAGTTGTGGTCTGCCAAGTGCTCTCAAGGAAATGTAAGGCAGAAAGCCCCGGAGTTTCTTTAATTTTCTCCCCTGCTCCAGACTGGACAGATTTGTATCACACCGAAATCCAATTAAGTCAGCCAGCATCGCTAAACCTTCCAAGCCGAACTAATGGATGTCACCGTCTCACTGAGCAGCCCATCAGCTCTCTCCCGCGGTTTCTCCATGGAGACCTGCTCCGTGGGGTAGGATAGGGCTGCCATTGAAGCCCACGGCCCGCTTTCCTCCCCTGCTCAGGGGAAGCACAGCCAAGGATGTGCACAATCATGGGGACACTGTTGCTGGGACTGACCCTGAGACCCCTGAAAAAACATCTGAAGTGGGTAATTAGCTTTGATTAAAAGCCTTTTGCTGTTGCAGAGGCTCCTATAATTTGCCTGGAGGGGACAGAAAAAGAGTGGAAGGAGCAGATGTTTGGATTTGCTCCTCACAGACGGGGTGGGATTTCATCCGCTTTTGACTGCCTCATCCTTCTCCCGGGTCCCAAGGCAACGATGCCAAGGCACTGCTCGCCTGCATCCCCTCCCCATCCCTCTGCGAAGGGCTGCAAGGAGAGGCAGGCGTTTGCAAACGAAGCTGAAAGAGGCACCGATTACTGTGAGATAAATACTCCCACTCTGCCTATGGTATTAATGCTGCATGAATTGATAAGGGTCAGCAATAGACCAAAGAGGCCATAGAACTATCCCAGATGTGGAGGAGCATCCATGGACAGAGCACGGGGTGGGGCTGAGTGACAAGTCCATCATCCACCTCTGCTGCTGCCTGTACCAGTGTGAGGGAAACTGAGGCAGCATCTCTGTGGCTCTGTGCCACCAAATTTCATGTAACATTGGCAAGTAACTTGTCTGTAAGGCAAGGAAAACCAACCTCATGAAATACTTCGGTATCTATAGTTGAAAAGAGCTATTATATTTATTATTCCCATATGCTTCCCTTGTGAGGTGTAGCCATTGGAGTCTTCGATATATTTCCCCGAAATACAGACAATAAAACAATAGCTGTAAAAGTTAACAGCAAATCCAATTCTGTGGTGCTGCTGGGACCATCCCAGTCAGAGGAGATAATTCAGTCATTTCCCTGCTCTTGCTCCCAAATTAAAATGAATTGATTCCTCCAACATCAACTTGTTTATCATGTCCGCAGGCTGTCAATACACGGCAAGTTCCTCAGGTCTACGGGTTCCTCCTACTTCAAGAAACTCAACCTATCTTTGAGATAGCCTCATTACAACAGCTAAAATAATTCCTCTCCACAAGGTATATATTCAAATCCATCGTTGCAGGTGCATCCCAAAACCCAGTACTCCTGGAGGTTTTCTGACCTTGCTCTCAACCAGGTCCCAGCAAGGGACCAGGGCATCCCCCAGGGAACACAGCAAGCCAAAACCCATCAATTTATTGTGGTAAGGACCAGTGGAGTGGTCAGGGAGGGGAGATAGAGGGGAAGAGCATGAGGCGGAGAAAGAAGTGCTCTGCACCATAACACAGCGATATCTGCGGATGTTCCTATTAAGGGGGTTTTGTTTACTTGTATTTTCCGTTTGAGAACATGGACTCACTGATGCTAAAAATGTTCATGGGAGCACACCAGCCTCGACAGCATCCTTTCAAATAGCCAACAAGCCGGTAAACCAGGACGGTTCCTCCAGTCGTCGGAGAGCCCGGTTCGACACTCAGCGCTGCTCGAGCTGCAGCGGGGATTCAAACGGGTGTTTTCATGCCCTGCTGAGCAAACTATCGATTTGGAATATCAAATCCATCGTGAACAAAACACTTCAAAAGGTTTTGGGATTCATCCAGAGGCAGAAGAGACCCAGGACAGTAGCACATTAAATTAAAGTATCACTGGTAGATATGACCCCTGGGCAGATTTGGAAGGGCACGTGATAGGCAGACTCTTGCTGAACTCAGTGGAAGCTGCCGTCCTCGCTGTATATTTAACCTCTGGTTTGGGAAGAAAGAAAATGTTTGGTATAATGCTCTGAGCAGGCTGCTTATCCCCATCCTTCAGTCTGGGAAAAATGCTTCTCAGTACCATGAATTTGTCTGCAACCTAGTCCGTTCCTGGATATTGAGGAAAGAACAAACCCTGTAATTTTCTCGAAGGACTTTTTAAAATAAGGTTTAGAATGGGGAAAAATAAAATTATCTCAGTTTAAAAACCTGATCCTCTTGAGAACTACATGCTGCCTACTCTGCCTGATGAAAACACTTCAGATTTCTTTAGCCATTCTGAATCTTCATGAAAACAGAAAAAAAATCCTTTATATTAATTTAATAGATTCTTGGTAAAAATTTCTCCCTATTCCCATAGTCATAACTCCTCAAAGGGTAAATAATTCAGGTCCCCTGTGCTATCAGACTTGTAAGGCTTGTCCTCAAAAGCAAGTCTGCTTTCTGCCCGCTGCTGATATAGGAGCTTCTCTCCTCCACAAGGACTTGCTAGCTAGAAATTCTCCTCTAAAGCTACGTTTTCCTTTCTCTCCACTAACAATAAGAAACCACCCATGGCTAGACTCCTTGAGGTGACAGGCGTGCCTCTGCAGGAGTGTTGGAAGAGGTCATCACCCCTTGCACCGGCGATTCGGTGGGACAGAGACCGTCCCTGGCTGTCTTGTCCCATCTCCCTCAGCAAATCCAGGTATGCCCAACCAGCTCTCACCGCAGTGCTCATCATGGCTGCAATGCCAAACCTGATGCGGGCACCTGCCCAGCTTCACCACCCGGATCTGCCTGCAGCTGGGCTCCCAGCACCGCTCAGGACCCGCACTCAGCCCCCACACCCCATGGCAGCAGCGGGCACGGCCGTTCTGTGGCTCTCGGTGTGGAGATCGCTGCTGGCAAAGCCACGGTGAGGACACTGGGGAAAGACCCCAGTGGATGCTTTTCGGATGCCCTGCCAGCGCATCCTCGAGGGATGGCTCACCCATGGAGATAAAGCCCTTAGAAAGCATCTTTATTACATGAGGAAAGAGACCTCATTCCCTGTTTAAAAGAACTCTGCGCAGTAATTAAATGCAGATCTAACCGCTAAGAGGAAATGCTGATGTGCCAGGCTTCGCCATTAATAAGAGCTGCCCAGAGGCTGAGGATCTCTCTTAGTAACGACAGCCATGGGGTGGGTGCAATACCCTCAGTGTCCCCAGAGCAGGTCCCCAGCAGGACCCCTGGGACTACTGATGCCCAGAGTTTACTAACCCCCTGCTGTGCCCCCGTTTAAGAGGCACCAGCAGAAAACTCTCCCTCCACGATAATCGCTGCCTCAGGGCATCCAGGAAATACTTCAAACACCTGCCCTTGTTCAGACCGGCTGCCAAGAAAACCTTTATTTACAGGTCCCTATTCCCGTATTCCACTGGGAAGCTGCCCTTGGGCACATCACGGCTTTGTCTTTCTTTGACTTGCATACTCTTGGCCTAAAGAATAAGAATCTCCTTTTATCTTCTTCCTCATGATACCCATCCAAGGTTTATGAGATATGGTAGCCCCCAGCCTTCCGACTACACCTGGTATTCCTGCCCAGCCTCCCTCCATCCCAATGAAATGCAGCCAGGACTCTTTGCATAGACATCTTGCACATCAAGGAGATCCAGCAACGTGGTGAAGGTAGCTCTATTAAAATGCAAATATGCAGGCAAGGAGGTGGGCCTGAGGGAATCACTCATGGGAGAAAGGGATTTAAAGCAGCATCTGGAAACAGCTGGCAGAGGGAGACATCTGCTGATGGGAGCAACCCAGCTGGGTCCAGATGCCAGTACCAGGGTATTGGGTCAGATCCATGATCCATCTGGCCTGATCCTGGCTCTCAGAGTCACCCAGCGGTGTATAAACAGGTCAATTAAGCAGTGATGCTCCTCCTGCAGAATAATTTCAACCCCCAGCATGTGTGAGAGAATTTTTAAGACGGTAGTGGTGTTTCTGTGTTGGAGCCCTTTAGTGGACTTTTTTCCTCCAACACCTTATGTCACTGGTTTTGAACTCAAAGAAACTTTCAGCCTCTGCAACATCCTGCGGCAAGGAGTTCCACCAGATAAGTGTTTCTCGCATGAGGAACAGCCTCCTGTTGTTCATCTGAACTTACTTCTTGTACTGGAACGGACCATGAACAACAGTCCCTTGTTCAGCTTCCCCCATACTCTGTCCCCTGCCCCAGCTCCTTTTCAGTGCACACTTTGCATGGCAATGACAGAAAAGAGGGCCACGAAGTCCCGTGCCAACACCCCCCTTCTCAGAGCGAAATCCCGTCCAGGACAATATGTTATTGAGTAGGAAAGGGAAGAGGAGGCAACAGGCAAACTGCACAGCCCTGCAGCACTTACAAAACCACCCGCAGCTGCCAAGCTTTCCATTCTGCCTGAGGTACATGCTCCATCTCCGGCCGATTGCTTCCCCGGCAGCAGGTACAGCAGTGGAGGCTGCAGGATGGAAAAGCAGCAGAAGGTCAAGTGCTGGGTTGTGCCGCACAAGCCCTGCTGGCAGCGCCCAGCCTCAGCTGCAGGGCTGCCCGCTCGAGCTCCGGGTTGTTCGTTCAGCCAGCTGAATGGTTATTAACGCTTTAGCAAAGCTCAGAAATGAATCTGCCAAGCTCTTGATCCAAAAGTTCCACACATAGCAGTATAAAAGGGTTAATTAAGCATTGGTGGCCACGAGTAAACAGATATATGGTGGCTGTAGAGCTCACTGGGGCAACAGGATTTTTCTAAACAGGATTTTGCCAAACATGCTCCGCACCAGTTACCCAGAAAAAAAATTCTCTCTTTTGTCCTGCCAGAAAATGTTTCCAATGAGCAGAGAACTGGAGGGCTTGGGGGATCACTGCACCAAGTGCCTCTCACCACAGGGATGAACAAGGCTCTGCAAAACCACCGGGGTTTTGTGCTCTGGCCCAGCACACACAAACTGAGGCTGCGGATGCAAAGGCAAAATTGTTTCCATGCTTATTCTTCTGCTGTAAGTCAAGCTTGCAGGAGTCAGCAACCCAGCAACACATCCAGGGTCACTTCAGGCTATTTGGAACATGTCAAACGAGGCATTAAGATGATGGTGTGGGGTTCAGGAACCTGAGCTTGCTGACCCTTCCTCCAGCCACCTGTGGTCCCCAAACGGCCTCACTTCCTTCCCAGTTTTGTCTCTGAGCCCGGGGGACAGGAGCCGAGGGATGCCTGCCATGTGCCCAAGGCTCATGCCAGGACCTGCATCTCCTCTGTGTCCACAGGCCAAGCGGAACTTCTGCCCCTTGGGGCACAGTGTTCTTGACATTGAGCTCTTTGGGGAGAGAAAAAGCCAACAATGTTTTTTAACTTTTCATATGTAGATAATTCTAGGTAGTTCAGCAACGTTGGAGTGATTTATTGAAGCTTCCCAACAGACGTACCATGGAAGTTATGCGAGTTGTGGATGCGTATATTTGCATATGTCCATAATAAAAGGGATTTTAAAAGAATGAAGACAAAGTGATTGATGGTTGAAACAAATATTACCATGTTATCGAAAGGAAATGTCTTGAGCAAGGCTGATCTTTTCCTCTCAAAGTTTTCGGGAAAGTTGTTTCCTCTGAAAACCTCAGTGCAAACCTGAAAAGCTCCCAAGCTTGTTTTTGACCAGCTCATTTGTCACCCTGCAATGGCAAGTCCTTAAACTAATGGGGAAAATCTCATTAGTGCACAAACAAGTTGGGGCACACGGGAAACTCCTCCTGCCACGTGTCACCCCCTAAATCGGCTCGACCCGTCCCACCCCGCACCCCTCGGCTGCAGCGCCCGCGCATCCCTGACACCCAGCGCCGGCTTTCTGCAAGCCGAGGAGGCGGCTATCGACGGCAGGAGGTGCCGGGCTCGCCAGGCTGCCGGTTTTTCCGCACAGCAGATGGCTGCGCCGCGTGGATGAGATTCAGAAAAATAACCCACGGCTGGATGGATCTCCGGAGAAACTTCTTCCTCAGCACTTCATTATAAAACTGATAAATAAAAGTAATTGTCGCACAATTAGATTTCCCATCTCCTCCAACTTCTTAATCACATCAAGATTAATTATCGGCGCTCTTATTGTTTTGCTTTATGGGTTTCAGTTGTTTGTCTGTTCTTTTGGAGCTGCTCTAAGATGAGAAAAGGCTTTGAAGCAGCTTAAATGTGAAGATCTAGGCAGCAGTTTTGTTAAAGTTGCTTCCTCTTAACAGTCAGCTTCATTTTCTCATCGGGGCTGGATGTTCTGAAGTCATTTAATTGCAATTTAATCTTCCTACTTTCTCCTCTAATATATTTCGGTGCAGTTCACCGGGTTATATTTGCCAATTCATTAACAGCCTCTCTGATATTTGACATTTTGCTTTAGGGAAATGCAGGTATGCGATCTTTAATATTTTGAGGATTTCTTAATGAGATTTAGGGGCTACGGGCTGGGAATTTTGATTTTTTTTTAATTTAAATGTTTACTTCAGGGCAACTTTGGGGCATTTTTCTTGAATTTTCTGATGATGTTAAGACCTGGGAGAGGGGGGGGAAATCAATGGAAAACAGCAGCAACATTTGTAAGAGGAGAAACATGTAGCTCCCTCTTTCCTCCTGAGCACACAAGGATTAAAAGTCAGCAGAGTTTCCTGGCTCAAAAGCCTAAGCCTTTTTCCAGGATTTTTTATTTATTTATTTGTTCTCAAGAAGCATCCTGGGCTTTGCCTGTGCTCTGCCGGAGGAGTTTCTCTGCCAGCCGGTTTTGCTGCTATCACACCCAGCAGACAGGGAAGGCGTGTGAAAGAGCCTGCCCACACACGGCACCTTGCACCCCTTTGTTCCCACGAATCCCCTCCCTGAAAGCCTTGGCAAAGGCCAGGTTGGGATGCGGCTCCCACCGGTTGGCTTCTACTCCAAAAGCAACGTAACATTTGCCATGAGCGCAGCTGATGGATGGATAACTGCCTTTTCATGGTGGCTCACCCCTCTCAGCATAACGATGCTGAAATGAACTCCAGTCTTCTCCTGCTTTCTCTTTGCTGTTTTGCCTTGAGCTCACTACTTCACCTCTTTTCACCTTGCCTTTAAAGGAAATGACAAAGATCCAAATGCACATGTATGCAAGCAACCACAAAACCAGACTTTTAAAGTGCATGAGGAGCTCAACATGAGCCGGCAATGCGTGCTTGCAGCCCAGAAAGCCACCCGCATCCTGGGCTGCATCAAAATAAGCATGGTCAGCAGGGCGAGGGAGGGGATTCCGCTCCTCTGCTCTGCTCTGGTGAGACCCCACCTGGAGTACTGTGTCCACCTCTGGAGCCCCCAACATCAGAAGGATCTGTTGGAGTAGGTCCAGAGGAGGCCATGAAGATGATCAGAGGATTAGAGCCCCTCTGCTGTGAGGACAGGCTGAGAGAGTTGGGGTTGTTCAGCCTGGAGAAGAGAAGGCTCTGGGGAGACCTTAGAGCCCCTTCCGGTATGTGAAAGGGGCCTACAAGAAAGCTGAAGAGGGACTTTTTACAAGAGCATGTAGCAATAAGACGAGGGGTAATGGCTTCAAACTGAAAGAGGGGAGATTTAGGTTAGATCTCAGGAAGAAATTCTTTACTGTGAGGGTGGTGAGACACTGGCCCAGGTTGCCCAGAGAAGCTGTGGCTGCCCCATCCCTGGAGGTGTTCAAGGCCAGGTTGTTTGGGGCTTGGAGCAACCAGGTCTAGTGGGAGGTGTCCCTGCCCGTGGCAGGGGGTTGGAACGAGATGATCTTTAAGGTCCCTTCCAACCCAAACCATGCTATGATTCTATGATTCTATAATTCTATGAAAGACACTTAAAAAAAAACCCACCTAAAAGCATCCAAGACTTTCTTTTTAATACCCAGGCCTGCTAGCTCCCAAGGATCAGCACTCAGTGCAGAAAGCCTACAGCCTGCACAGACAAAACCCATCAGATCCCAAAGGGAAAAAGCATTAAAATGGAGTTTGCTGGTGTGATGCTTGGCATCAGCTCCAGCTCCATTTCATGCCTCATTCTCTCTTTGGACAGTACAGAGTGCGTTGCAGAGAGCTACTGGGGCATGAGTTATTGCACGTGTGCAGCAGCTCATATTAAGTGATCATTATTTAGAAAAGCAGAGTCAAATATGCAAAAGTTTGGAAACACCAGAAATTAAGGTTGCCTTTACCTCCCTAATTAGGCCCCTGGTGAGCGCACATCAACTCCCAGCATTAATCACCTCCCTACAACACTCCAGCCTCCCTTGCTATTGCAGCATTTTTTTAAATTACAAAATATTTATTTTCCTGTTCACCTTTTGCAAAGCACACATCCCCTTCCCGCACAGCGATACCTGCCTGTGCCTCTTTGGCTGCAGAAACAGGCCCGTGAGGCAGCAATGTGCTTTTTGGGGCAGGAGCCAGCTGGTGAATCAAAACAGCCACTAAATGCCATCAGCGCAACCGGCACCTGGAAGAGTATTTTGTCTGCCAGGAGGGCGGTTGCATTTATTTGTTCCAAAGCTGTCTCCAGATAAAGAATGCTTCATTTTGCTCCCTTTTCTCGCAGGCAGCACAGAGCAGAGGCTCCCCATATTCCCCGGTTGTGCCCCCTGCCCCCAGACCCTGCCGCACAGCTCGGCGCCGCTCCCCAAGCACCCACAGAACCGAGCACCCAACCCCCATGAGGCTGCTGTTCGGGTGACCTGTGGCTCTGCCAGTGTTTTTCGGACTGGTGAGATGCTTGGACATCCCAATAAGGACCCATTAAATAGAAGCAAACCTCCCGGTGTCCTGGTTTTGCTTGCTGGCTACCGCTTGAGCCAAAGGGAGAAAAAAAGCTGGCAAGATGCAACTATCGTGACTTTGTTTCTTGAGGGGCTGTCAGCAGTGGGAATTTGCCTTTGGGTGGGATTGCAGTGAGGTTTATTTGTTTGTTAGCTCGAGGGATGAAAGGCAGAGCTGTTCTTGCAAGGACAGTTAAACTCTTCCATGCAAATCCAGCCACACAGCAAAAGCAGGTTGTGCTAAACTGGGTTTGGCTGTATAAGCCTGGCAGGGAATATTGTCTCGTGGTTAGACTGAGAGATCCGGGTCCTTTCATCAACTCTATTCACAACACTCCGTTGTAGGAGACCTATAAACCAGGCACCTTCTCTCTGCTTCAGTTTAAAGCAGTATCATTTTCTTTCTCCTTATGCATCAAGAGGTAAAATTAACTGACGGCTGCAAAGCACTCGAAGAGCCACAGAGAAATGTAGCTCCAAGTAATGTAATAATTAAACTGGCCAGCTAGCGAGGTTTATAACTGGATCGAACGTGGCTGAGAGGTGACCTGCCACACGGAGAGCTCCAGTCCTGCAGTCTCTGAGTGACACCCAGAAGCTGCCCATGCTGGGAATAAGACGGAGACGGAGGGATGGGGGACAGCAGGAGGGTCAGGTCCCCCCAGAGGGACACCTGGGCACCATCAGCAATGCCAGACTGCACCAGAGGGAGAAAACAGGAATAATTCTGCAGAAAGAAAATGCCACATCAAGGCTAATGAATCATTTCTAAGTATAAATCCAAGCTCTGTGATGGTTTTGGTTCCCCACATACTCCCCCTCCTTAATAACAGTATATAGTGCTAGCCATATGCATTGGGTTATTGGTCTGAAATGAACCTTAACCTAATAACACTGTCAAAAGTGGAAACACTGTTTAGTCATTAATGGAATTCTGATAGTAAAGTCATTAATTGAAACCCAATACCGCTTTTCCGTCCCAGTGACTTACTGCAATTGTTTGTGCTGAAGAGGTCCAGACTTGCATCTGCATCTCCTTTCCACCTTCGGCAGTGACCGGGACCTGTAACTTTTACCATTTCTGTGCTTTTGGATCAGGGGATTTTCTGCTTGTTATTCACTCTTAGGAAATTTAACAAGTCTACACAGGCTCTTTAAAGCTAATGTTGCATGAAATGCAGGGATAAACCAAAGCAGACAGCTTCATAAGTACAAACACGCTATCAAACTGCTTCCATCACCCAGTCTCTTCCTAATGGTTTTATTATGTAAAATGGTTCAGTCTGGAGAAAACCCACCACTGCCAATGCAGCAGTGCCAAGCAGGTCTTTAAGTAGTTATTTAGGTATGAAATTTAAATGAAATCACACCGTAGCCAAACAAACCCCTAACAAGACTTGTTACCACCTAGTTCCCAGGTGGAGGAAGTGATGAAAATTGCCATTTTTTATTACAAGAAGGATTACTTTACTCTGGGAGCTTCTCACTGACAGGAATTAGTGCCAATAGACCTGCCTATGGATTAATCCGTGGGGAATGGCCCTCTTTATACCTGTGTCACCCTTGGAGAGAGCCTGTTACAGTTATTGTACATGAAAAGGTGTAGAGATGTTGCACCATTAGTCCAGGTCCAGTGACAACATTTGTACTTTTCACTCTCCCCATTTCAAAAAACTACGTTGATGCAGAACAGCAAACTTCAATGCCATGAAAGTCTCACCCAAACTGAACGGGCATCTTCCGAACAGCTGCAATTTAAACTTCACCATCTTGAATTTAAAGTCGGTGAAGTGGGTGAAGTGTGTAACAACCCTTACTGTCACTGATTATCCAAATGCACTGCCTCTTTGGATTTTTTAATTTTTTTCTAAGTCTCGTTGCAAACTCGCATTCCATGTTTATTAATAATGCTGGCTGCTTGTGGCTGAAACCCTCCCCTTCATCTCCTGCCCGCTGTTAGCTGTTATCATGTGCGTGGGGGGACCCCGGAGGGGTACAAAGGCCCCAAGGTTTATCTAACCTCATCTAGGGTGACAGAAATCTTGTTATGATCCTGACCACATGTGGGGCCTCTTTTTTTAAAAAAACTTTCAATATATAAAGAAAAAATACCCACACTCATCACAGGCTGAAGCTCAACTCTGGACCTTCTTTGCTCCTATTCCGAGCTCTCCTGCTCTGCCGGGTGGCTGTTGCTGGCCTGAGCGTTGCAATTTTTTTTAATAAAACAGAGCAGAAAAGTACACATCCATCCCCTCAGAGGAAGGGGATGGACTTGATTAATTTTAGTGAAGCATTAGGAGGTTAAAGGTATATTACTGTTAATTCATCTACATATTGAAGAGATGTCCAGCGTTTTCCAGAGTACCCAGAGCATGACGCATTCAGCATTAAAAAAGCCAAAGTGTGTGCTGTCACAGCCCGTGTCCTTTAATCTTTGATGTCACTGGGTAATTTCAGCCAAATTTGACAAAGGGGTAAAGGTCTCCAAACTATTAACATCTTACAGCTTGCTTCAGAAAAGGAGAGATCTGGGCACTAAAATATCAGATTCAATTTTACCACCCTAAAAATGCAGACATTTACAATTCTTTCCATATGGAAAAGTCATCTTGGTCCATAGATTTGTTTCATATAGCATAATACGTTGCATAAATCCACTAACATACCTCATACATCTATAAATTTTCTTGCCAAATGCATTGCGAAACAGACTTCCTTGCCCAATATTTAAAGTCTGTTGTATGACACAGTATGCCCCAAATCTGCTTAAAAGACTGTGAAACTTTTAAAGTATGCACACATAACGTTAACATGCCTTAGCACCCTGGGAAGCAGCTCAAGAAACTCCCTTGAAGACTAAACTGATGTCTTGAAATATCCGGGGAATTTCCTTGCAGCTTTGCGCCTGGACTTGTTTTGGCTGAGAAAGTGTCAAAGATTGTCATGTCCTTGTCTTTATAGATTAGATGCTTTTGATCGCCTCTGCTTTCATAAACCGTTTCTTGAGCTGCCAACAGAGCTAGATCTTCTCAGAGGCCCAGGGGATTATGATTAAATTAGAGGAGGTCGTTGTTGTCATCTTAAAGCCTAGAGCTATTCCGACCCTCTGGCTGCTGCCGGAGCCCCCTGAGCCCCCCATGACCCTGTAACTCACATGCCAAGCAGAGGAGCTGCTGTAAGTCCTCTCCTTCCCATCCTTCTTCACCTTTTTTGGCTGAAAATACTTAAGAAATGAAACCTCCCTGTGCAATAAAATCATGCTGCAGAGGAAATTGTCTACTGGATCGGAGCAGCGGTCCTTCCAGGCCAGCACCAATTCCAGTGGTAAGAAGGAGGTGGTGTCTAAGGAGGACATCAACCTACACCATCACCAGCACCCTGTTGGCACAGGACAAGCCTGGAGAGCGACGGAGAGCTGCTCTGCTTCAGCTCTTGCATCCTTTGTGCCCATGGAGGTGGTAGATGTCAGAGCAGCAGCTCTGCACTGGTGCTGAACGGCCATGCAGAGTGACAAATTGACTCCAATTAAGTCAGACAGCAAATCAAAGGCGGAGCAGATCCTCCCTTCCACTCTCCCGTACCTTGGGGAACAGATCAGGCTTCTGAAAATTAATCAGAGCTCAGGGGGTGGGATGGCTCCTGGGGCACACAGCGCATGGGGTGGCTGTCAGCATGGCTGGGGCAGCAGGAGCACTAGAGGGAAGAGCTGTGTGTTTCCTAAACTGAGTCCTCAAGATGCTGGGTTGTTTACAGGCAGGATCAACACCCCTATCCACATGAGAGGGCTTCATCGTATCCTCTCACTCATCAATGAGTCCTCCTTGCCAGCAGACACCGTTACGTGGAGGTTTATCTATACCACCCCATCCCAGAACCAGCCACACATCCATGCCAGGGGAAGCTCTTCTCTCTGCGCTTTTAGTTCTATTTGGATACACAATATTTCCCTAAATCTCACCTTGTTACTGAAGACAAAAAAACAACCTTCCCTCCCCCACCCTCCTTCTCTGTGAATTTAACATCCAAGTGCTGTTATTAAGGCTCCATTACTTTTACAAAACGCATGACAGATCATCTCGTGGTACTCTGTGAAGTACTATAAATAATTAAACTTCAACTAGACTTGTCAAAATAAATGAGCAGAGTAGACTCTGCTCTGTGGTGCCTTTGATTTTGTTTGTATGTGTTGCTCCTTTTATTTTGTTATCTGCTAAATTGCAAAAAATGCAGTGATCAGAGCAAGGAGGCCCCGCCACCAACCTCATTATTGTACCACAGGGATGAACTGCCCCCCATCCTGCCTGGCCAGGGGGTTTGATGTCTTCTGCAATGCCCAGTCTTGGAGGGCGTTTGGTGGCCAGGTACCACTTCCCAGCAGTATCACATCAGGGAATGAAGCAGAGCTCCTCCCAGAAGGTACGTGGCTCCTCCCCAGCCACTTTTGAATTATTCATTGGAAATTAATACCTTTGACAAATCCAGGCTTCCCTGCATGAGTTATCCACAAAGCAGTGGAGATTATGCTTTTCCCCAAAATTCATTTTTTCATTTCCAAATTGACCAGCAACTAAAATTAGCGCGGGAAAGCTGTGCAAGGACTTCGTCCCAGGTCTGCACCAGGACCACACTCTGTGCATTGGCTACGAGTTCAGACCTGCATCCCTCAGCCTGGCTGAGCCATGCACACTCATGGGGCACCAGACAGGGAGGACCAAGGGGGTGACACCAGACCTACACCCCCAAAACACCATCAGAATTAAGTGAGGGAGACAGATCACTCTTGCTTAGGGCTGTGGCTTCCCCTTCACCTGGCTCTGCAGCAGCCTGTGGTGGCGTGCATTCACATGGCCCATGGCTGTGAGTTTCCCACCTGGTTTCAGAGGAAACCTGTACCCATCTGCAAACAGAGTATCTCAGTTTCGGCTCCAACATGCTGCTGTAGAAGCTACCAGCCCGAACCTGCCCCTGCAGCACATCCCTTTCTCCCCTTCGTCCTCAGCCCCATTGGCAAGACTGTGTGCATGAGGACACCCTAAACCATCGCACTCAGGTTTTAGGTACGTCTGTAGCCCATAGGACATCTCAGCCAAGCCAGGCAAATTGTGCAACTTTTTCTGATCCATTCACCATCCCCAAACAAACCTGTATAGCCCAGCACTAAGCTTAAAGCCACTACAGTTCCCAAACTGCCTCCTTAAAAGGATTAACTTGCGCAGCTCAGTGCCTCCATCACCTGTCTCATTCTGGCTCCTGTCTCCTTGTTCTGCAGTTCTTGATCACACAAAGTGGTCCCAACAACCCCTTGGATCTCTCTTAGGTGAAGAAACCTGCTCTAAAGCAACAAGTTCGAGGCAGGGAATGAACTGGAGTATCCAGAAAAGGGGGTTTATCTGCCTAATGGCAGAAGTAGGCGTTTAACCTCCAGCAAGAGCACAG
The DNA here is from genome assembly GCA_008921705.1 of Burhinus oedicnemus. Lineage (NCBI taxonomy): Eukaryota > Metazoa > Chordata > Aves > Charadriiformes > Burhinidae > Burhinus > Burhinus oedicnemus. Next base: position 809,927 of record VFFE01007127.1, on the reverse strand, counting down.
AGGATTCTCGCTGCTAACAAAACTAGTAAAAAGAAATCTGCTTTGCCAAGACATGAGCAAGAGGTCTGGGTTCTCCTTTCCAATACACTGTACTGCAGCAAGCCGTTCAATTCCTGCAATATGGTGGTGCAGTTCCTCAAACTCCCTGGAGGCTGGGTTTTCTCCTCCTAGAAGACAGAGCTCTTCAACCACTTTCTGTTCATGCACGATTCACAACCTGAGGCACCGTTGCCCTCCGCTGTCATCATCTGTACCGGGAAGTGCGAATGCCTGTTCTCATCTCATAAGACCTCACAACCATTTCCCACTGGCACGAATGCGGATACACAGTGCGGGATAATGCGACACAGGTTTTACTTTCCCAAGGTGGGAGATGATGGTGCAAAAGCTCCTGACCCCCCCAAAGAAGCACCTGTGCATTCCCCATGCTGTGTTCAGGGAGAAAAAGGCTCTGCTGAAAAGATCAGCCATTTTCTGTCCGTGCAGCACATGAATGGAAATCCCTGCATGAAAAAACCTCCTCTCTGCCCCAAAATCTGGGGGTAAAATAATCCCCTGTTTAAAATAATCCCCTCCTTTTACAGGGCTCAAGTATTCAGAGAAGGACTAAAAGGAAGATCCTAAATCTTCATCTGGTCCAGTGGATTGTGTAGCCTGATAAAGGACCTTCATCCGTGGGTCTGCTGATCTTTCCTACCCTGCAGATAGCTGTGGTTTAGGGCTGCCAATTGTAATACCTGCTGCTGCCAGTGCTGACTAATGAAACCAACACGGAGCTGACTACAAGGGGTGCCCTTGGGAAAGGAAAGCAGCCTGTAGGTCACTGATCGGCAGAGGGCATTAAAAAGAGCATCCAACTGGAAACCTTAATGGCACCGGTTCTTGTACAGTCTTGTGCACTGTCCTAAAGGACAGCAAAAAAGGGTCATTTCTTAGATGGGATATGGGAGCTGCAGAATTTGCAATAGCAGCATCCCATGGACAGGGCTGCAGTTGGGAGGAGTCCTGGAGGCATCAGAGGGTCCTCAGGAAAGTCAAGGCACTGCCAGTGGGTCACCTCTGACCAGAGCTGATGGGAGCGATGACACCTCTTATTCCTGTCCCTCTCCTCTCTGGAGAGCTTTTCCTCACCTGAGCTGTTTAAAATAATCCCTTCCTCTTACACGGCTCAGGTATTCAGAGAAGGACTAAAAGGAAGATCCTAAATCTTCATAAAAATAGGATTTAAAGGTGAATGACTTGAATGCCTTCACCTTAAGAGGTAACTTGAGACAATGCCAAGAAGCCGGATCTGCAGAAGGGGAGGGTGAAGAGCAGGGATGCAGCTCCTAAAAGCAGACATACAAAGGGGAGATTCAGCCAGAGAAGGGATTCAGTGATTCATCGTTTTTAGGCAGCCTGAAGCATTTCAGTAAGCCACTGAGTTGTCAGAGATGCTGAAATTCCAGGAACTCTGGCTCATCTCGCTCTCTAGCCCTTGCCCATGCCTGATTTTGAGGTGAAACTGTGGCTCCGTACCAGACGTAAGGAAATCTGCTCAAAACAAGTGAATTTTCCCAGCAATGGGAAATGCAGAGGTGCTCAGAGAGCAGTGCCCCACCTCCGGCTCCAAGCGGAAGATGAACTCCGCTTGGGAGATGAACTGTGCTCTGAATGCGAGGCAGCGAGGCAGGTTGTTACATGTTATTAGCATTAATTATCCCACCTCCCCTGTGCAGGCACCTCCACCAGTAATCATCACACATCAGCCAAAGGGCCACCCTTGCTTTTCTCTACCTCTAATTCTGTAATTGGAGGGGAGGAAAGAGGGAAGAAAAATCAGTGCTGAAGTGTAAATCGCTACGCTAATCTCCCTAGCACTAATTGTATGTTTATTTTGAAAGGAGGGAAGGATGGTGGGCAGCCGTGGGTAATTACTCTCCATCGGTTCATCGGTGCAAGCAGCTCCTGGGAGGTTACCAGGAGAACTTGGCTCAGCCCCCGCTGCCTCCTGCAAGCAGGATTAGAGCTCGCAGGTCGTGATACTCACCCCAAGTACACTCAGCCCCTCTCCTCCGATCGGCTCGTGGGCATGGACGTACGTGGGCACGGGCATAAGGGTCTGTTTGTGCAAGGAGCAGGTCAGGGACTGCAGAGCTGCCCTGTGCCAGGAGAGCCCAGCCTGTCCCCCTTGGCCAGCCCTGCACAGACACAGTCCCGTACACCAGGGAGAGTGAGGGAAAAGCAGAGTAAAGCACAGAGAAAAGCCCCTTTGTGCCAATGCACTGGAGGAAAGGTCTGAATACACCAGCTGTATCAAAAGCTCCTTTTAGGATCCAGCTCACTTAGCTGCCAGTTGTTTTGCAGTCCATTCACATCGCCCTGCTCCGAGCATCTCCCAGCTATCCCTGAGCAGGACAAAGCTGGACACCTTCCTGGGGGGATTGCTGTTGCTGGAGTCAGCCCAGCAACGCCACAAACAGCATCAGGAAGTCTGAGCATCCCACAGTGTAGCAAGCCAGATCCCCAGGGGCGATGGGAAGCTGGGGAAGGGCGGCAGCCAGGATTTGCCCCTGTAAATTGTTTCAGACAAACAGACAGACAGACAGACATGGCCAAGCCCCTTATATACTTGATAGCTTCCCTACAATTTATTATAGTATTTATTATCTATCCCACCCCCTTTCTCCTGACTAGCATCTAAGCATCTAGAAAACCTCAGAGCAACCTTCCAGTATCTGAAAGGGGCCTACAAGAAAGCTGAAGAGGGACTTTTTACAAGGGCATGTAGTGATAGGACGAGGGATAATGGCTTCAAACTGAAAGAGGGGAGATTTAGGTTAGATCTCAGGAAGAAATTCTTTACTGTGAGGGTGGTGAGACACTGGCCCAGGTTGCCCAGAGAAGCTGTGGCTGCCCCATCCCTGGAGGTGTTCAAGGCCAGGTTGTTTGGGGCTTTGAGCAACCTGGTCTAGTGGAAGGTGTCCCTACCCATGGCAGGGGGTTGGAACGAGATGGTCTTTAATGTCCCTTCCAACCCAAACCATTCTCTGATTCTATCATTCTATGATCTAAACTGCCTGTGCGACGATTCCAGCAGCCTAAGAAGGTGCAGAAAATGTAGCATTTTCCCTAAGAGCCTCCATCTCTGCTCTCAAGCACGCAGCCCAAAGGCTCAAACCACCCCCAGGACAAAAACTCCCCTCAGCTGCCTGGCAGAGGGCTTATCTTCGCCGGGAAGGACCATGGCGTTGGCCAGGGGCAGGTCCCAGGGCATCACCAGGGTCCATCTCCAGGCACGAGGTTCACTCCTGCTTGTTATCGCCAGGGAAAGGCAGTGAGGGTTATGGGGAAACCGCTTCCCCCTCCCTCACAGGGTTTCTGCCCGTGCTTTAGGACTGTGCAAGGGGTGCATAAGCATCTGCGCTGTTTTTTCCTCCTCTCCTTTTTCCTCTGTGGTTGCAGTGATGCTCACTGAGCCTACAAATATTTTTAAGTTTCAATACTCTTGCTTGCTAGAGGCTGCTTTGTGCAGTTTGTTAGACCTCAGATTCGGATATCCAGGTTTCTCTATGCCTATTTTATTCATGGTAATTCAATGCTATCAGCAACACATTCAGATTTTACCTTAAATCTCATATTCCCAACCGAAAGTCCACAGGGGGAAGCGCACACTTGGCACGCTCTAAGCAAACAATATTCACACTTTGCAGTTACCCACCTAGAGGAATATGATCTCCTGAAGTACCCTGGTGAGATAAAGTAACCATTTTTCTGTACACTGGTGACCTGAACTCACATTTATTCGGCTTAAGTGTGGTATCAAGCTCTACAGAGTGACTTTCATGCTAAAAATAATTGCAGTTTTCTAAATGCATTACAGAATTTCTTCGAAGACGGAAGTCCAGGGAGGATTCCCAAAACCAGACTATAAGGCTAAAGAAATGAAAGAATAATTTAGAGCCTTAGAAATTGGATCATTTATTTTTTTTTAATATTGCAAAATTCATAAAATCAATGATTCATGGAAATATTTGCCCAGCCATCAAGTCAGCTTTGTAACAGGGTAAATAATTGAGGTGCATTTATTACATTATTTATTTGAAAATTCACAACATAAATAATTCAAAATCAGCTAATTATCTGAAAACTGAAGGCTAAAGGGAGGCAACACAGTCCATTAGCTACGGCCACCCGACGGAATTTACTTCCCCTTTACCAGGAGCAGAGGGCCAGTCCTGCAAAGCAGCAGGGACGGAGGCGTGCTGGTGAGCCGGCTCGGGGCAGCCCCGCAGGCACAGCGCGACGTGGCTCCTGCTGATGCCTGAAATGCTGGTGCTGGTCCCCAGTCAGGCGTAGGCTCCCCTCCCCGGCCCCAGGATCTCTGGGCTCAGCACTGCAGATGCTGAACGGGTCGCAGGACAAGCCCTGCTCTCGGGGCTGGGTGATTTAATGCCTCCAGGGATCACTTTGACTTCTGCCTTTCTCCACGCCTGGGGCAGCCACGATGTGTGGTCCGGGTCTTCAAGGTATCTTTCCCAAGCATCTCTGAGTCATGGGATGCCTGGTGACACTTTTTCCCTTGGTGTGAGGGCTCCAAGCCTGTGGGAAATAAAGGGCTCAGCCCCACTTTTCCTCCAAAACCAGGTATTGTGGGCTTCCCTAGTGGTTGCTGGGGCAGGAAAGCAGATGAGAAAGGACCTAACTATGGTCAGCAGGAGAGGATGGGACAGAGCAGAGTCTGCTGTCCTCTCCCACAGTCAGCTCTGGCTTGTCCTCCAGGCAGGGACACCTGGCTTGGATCTCTCTCCTGGACCATTTATGTGCTTCCACCCATTACAGCCCCTTCCCACCTCCAGGTCACAGAGGAGCAGCTACTCTTCCACAGGGACTGTGCACCCTGGAAGCTCACGACCACTTGCAACTTCATCAAAATAAAACGTCCATAAACACATACACTATTCTTAATCAGAAAAAAAAATGAAGTATGGGTATTTTCCACTTACTTCTGTCAAAACTTTTGCCATCATTAGCTAAATGCATGTTGCAAAATGCATTTATCACTGTCTGGAAATGTTGACTATGTAAAAATATATTATAAACACAAGATTTTTTTTTCCTGCTTCTTCTGATGTTAATTTTGAACAGCAGAAGCTTCATTATTAAAAGTGCAGCCTCTTCCCTTCCTCCCTCCCATCCCCCCCTTTTCTAACCTACAAAAAAATTCAGCTATCTGACAAGAAACATAGCTGCTGCTTTCAAACCCTGAACTTCATCAGGAATCCTGGAGCAGGCAACTTCCTCCTATCAGATCTGCTTTACAGCTTAGGAAGAGGTTAGTGTCTGGGGTACAGATGCAAACAAGAATTATAAGACAAGATTATGCCTCTGTTTTATAAAATACGGCACAAGCAAATGAAGACTTATGGCACTGCTTTATATAGAGCATGAATTTCCTATTATGCAGTGCTGCTGTTGTAATTGTAGCAGCAACAGCAATTATTCTTAACGCATGTTCCTTAGCGTGCCATGGTGACTCAAGACCTCACCTCAGAGGAAGCCGCTTAGAGGAAGAGCTGTTCCACAGTGAAACCCTGGGGTCGGGCTGCTGGGGCTGGGACTGTCACCTCCGGGTGGTGTCTTGCCCAAGGGGTCCCAGGCAGCGATGGGGCCAAACGAAATACGAACCGGACAGACGCAGTGCAAGAGAAGGAGGAGGAGGCACAGAGGAGAGAGCTCAGGGGTGTGTGGAAGGCTGGAAGAGAGACTAAAAGTGGGTGCCCACACTTCACCTGTTCAGCTGCATTCCTCCCAGCAGCATCTTTCCCGGGTGCCAGCTTGGTTCTGGGGTGTTGGGAGATCCCTAGCTGTGGCTCTACCCTCTCCCAAACCCTCTCGTGGCCAGCAAACGGCTCTGCTGTCAGATTGCACTTGTGCCTTACTGGGACCTTCATCTAAAACATGAGTCTCACTATTGCCCCAATCACCTCTGGGAGATACAGGGCTCCCCAGGGTGTCACAGGCTGTGCCCTGCTGGTCCTGGGGTGCTGGCTTTGCCTCTGCACCAGGGTGGGGAATGCGGGAGCCAGAGGCACTGTGCAAAGGTGCAACATGCACAGAAGTACCACGGTGTGGCTGGTGCTTGGAAAACAGAAACGCCTCCAGCTGTCCCCTCTCTGGGCAAGGGTTTCCCTGCTCCGTTCTTCTCACCCTTCCTGATGCTGAGCAGCACATGAGCATCAGTTTAACCCGTCCGTGATGAACTCAGTAGCTGTGTTTGCAGTGTAAGTAGCTCTGCCTGGGCTGTAAGGGTGGCTGAATCCCGTCGCTTGGCTACACAGCTCCATCCAGCCATGCAGAAATGGCTTTTAGGTGGGATTGGGGGAATTTGCAAGCAGCTCCTGAAAGCTGAGGACTTATTCATCTCCACGCAGGCTCTCACCTTGTTACAAGTAGATGTTCAAAATCCAGTTTTACATTGATTTTACACTGCAGGGACTCAGATCTGCCCTGCCTGTGCTGATGCCCTAGCCCACAGCTTGGCAGAACTTCTGAGGACCACAGCTACACCAGCTCAGGACAACAAACCATAGAGGCCGGTTAGCTCTGTCCCATGCGCACCCATGACTGCCCTAGGCACCCACAGACCAGCTCCATCACCCAGGCATATTTCATCAGCCCCTGGGTCCCAACCTTTTCTTGCCTCTGTGTGCAGACACAGCACCTTTCTTGCAGTACTCTGCTTGTTTCCCGACGCATCCAGACAGAAACGGCCCATTCCAACAACCCAGAGCATCTCCCCATGCCCAGTACAAGGCTGCATGATGTCCCCTGCATCATGGGGATCCCTGTGGGGCTGGACTGGAGGTGCTGGCGCCCCTGTGCAGAGCAGCCGGTGCTGCCCTGATCTGCATTCTGCCGCTGTACAGTGTCACCCACCCCTGTGCAGGGGAGGGTGAAGGCTTTGGAGATATTTTCTCTTACAATACCTTTGAAATCTCTCCTCTGATCAGTATGCCAGGGCGTGCTCCATTCAGCACACATCCCCTTGCGCTGTCCTTTGCCAGAAGACTCATAGTTTCCCCCTCTGCTTGCACAGAGCTGCCTTTCAGCTCGAGTCCTGCTTTTGTTTCAGGCTTGCCTCTCCCCAGGGGAGTCATTAACTCCAAGTCGTGGCTGGTTTTGCCACCAGTAGCACAAGGCTGGTGTAATGGCCCCTCTTTGACCAGTGGGGAGTGTGGGTTCAGCCCTTAGCTCTGCAGCAGTCTCTTTCAGTGACATTGGCTGTATTTTTTACTGAAGTGAGTGATGTCCATGGCTTGTCAGCCTTAGCAGTGCTTCCATCTGGATGCAATCTAGACCTTGTGTCACCCCGAGGAAGCTGAGAGAAAGCCACTGGTTCTGGGAAAGGAACAACACAGTTATTCCGGATGGCTTGTCTGGGCTAAACTGTGGTGTTGTCCTCCTGGGAACCGTGAGAGTCAGATCCTGGCTCTTAACTTGTCCTGCAGCTCACTGAAGTCACTGCAGGTGTGATATCTACCCATCCACCGGCATGTACATCGCACCAAGGTGAGAGCCCAGGCAGGATCTCACCTTTGCCTCTCACCTTTCAACCTTTGACTCAAAACCTGCCTTTGCCAGGCAAAGGGGGTCCCCCAGTCCAGGGGGAGGGATGAAACCAGGAGAAAAAAAACAAGATGTGCAAGTCCCTGGGAGAAAGCATCTCGGCAAAGGCATTTCTGCTCAAAAAGTCTACTGGTCTTGCAGCACTTGAGCAGCCCATGGTGTCCCTGATGCAGCAGGAAGCATCTTTACAGAGAATATGGGCTGCAGAGATGCCACAGGGCTTAGTTATTGGCACACAGCATCTGGAGAAGACACTACCCTCTCCTCAGTCAGGGATGGGCTTGAGCACCCTCCTCAGCACCTGCCTCTCATCCAAGGATGCTGGGAGCTAGAAAGGTGCTAGGAGAGAAGAAGACAGAAGTTGTACATTCTGCTGTAATGTTGAAGACACGGCTGAAGAACTGGGTTGTAAATGGTTACTGACCTCCCTGCTAACCTCCATCCATCCCGTTACAAGTCGCCTCTGCAGAGGTTACAAGAAGATAAAAGAAATAGTGACTGTGCAGCTGATTTTTATGGCTCTGCCAGCGCCGGAGCCATCCGCCCACCCCAGCACAGGTCAGGCTCCTGCAACAACCCAACCTGCTGTGGGGAAAGACCACATCCAGCACTCTGCTCCTCACTGTGATCAGGAACTAGACATGCATCCTCTCCGTGCCTTGGTCTGTCCATTAATTCAGGCTGAAATTACCTCCAGACCAGGATCCCTCTCTGCCTCAGCAACCAGAAGCACTTTCAGAGGAAACCCTCTTCTCCACGCAAGCCCACACTTCATCACTACTTGTCACTCGCTCTCAAGAAGTTCATAAATACACGTCAATTATCTCATCCAGGACACCTATCCTGGCCAGCAGTATTTTTAATAAACTGTAATGTTATGCAAATTGGACCTGATGTGTGTTTCTCCTTTTGCATCTCAGACAGTTGTGCATACCGGCAGATGCAGCGATATTGTGTTAGCTCCCTCTTTGCTGTGACACGTGGGTTTATAAGTGTGATTTATTTGCCACTTGTAGTGTCAGCTGAGCATGTCTCATGCCCAAGTTGCCAAGAATGCTGCGAGGTTCCTTTTTTCCTTCTTCCAGCAGAAATTTGTCACAAAGAAACCTCCCCCTTCCAAAAGAAGCTTGTCAATAGTTGATGGGATTTTCAGCACAGAGGGAGGTCTCTGCTGCAAGCTTGGGACCAGAATTGCTGATGCCTTTTCCCTTCTGCTCCTTGCAGGCTTCATACCACACCCATTGTTATCAATGTCAAGGGATTTTCAAGAAAATTACTAAGTTTGCTCCTAAGCACTGGGAAATGAGCAATATTTCTGAGCCCCCACATCCTCGTGAAGATGTCTTTCTCTTACAGTACCAACAAAGACACTGAACTGAATTCTGCAGTTTTCCAGACACAAATCTCATCACATAATTTGCCTTAGAAGCAAGATGACCGAAGACAAGGCATGGTTTACCAATTCATTAAAGGCAGCTTTAGGGTGCTTAATATCCGATCAAAAACATTGCAACTACACAATGCCAAGAACTGTATAAAACTCACTTGGTTGTTTCAAATGTGTTCAGAAATTTTGATTAGTTTTAACTTTGTGCCAGCAGTTTTCCTGCCCACACAGGTATTATATGTCCCTACAACTCTAGCTTTATTCCAGATGAGCTATTCACCATGTTCTACTGCTGGATGCTGGATGCTGAACACTAGTCTGGGTTGCCCAGAGAAGCTGTGGCTGCCCCATCCCTGGAGGTGTTCAAGGGCAGGTTGGATGAGGCTTTGTGCAACCAGGTCTAGTGGAAGGTGTCTCTGCCCATGGCAGGGGGGTTGGGACTAGATGATCTTCCAACCCATACCATTCTATGATTCTATGGTTCTATGATTAAAATCCCTAGTATGGCAAAAACTCTGATTAATTTAACAAAAATACCATCATCTGCCTACACATGACCCAGAGCAAATATCTACTCCTGCATTAGCTAATGTGCTGGTCTGGTAGTACTATAACACCACAAACTCAAAATTTGTCACATCTTTTTAACTCATGATGGGCCCATCTGCTTTCTGTGTTCCCAGGACCCATCCGGGCTGGAGGTATTGATTAAAGGAAGAAGAGAAAATTAGACTTTCAGGTGAGACATGGAGCTATGATTTCTTCCCAGACCATTTCATATGGAAAGGGTTAGAAGATGTTCCTCTGTGTAGAAAAACATGTCTCTGCATCTGAGAACTCATGCCATTTTCCCATCAGTACACCACAGTTACTTTTCATCTGCTTGGGTACAAGTGAGAGCAGAATGAGGCACAGTGGAGTAAGAAGGATGGAGAAGGCGAATATTACCTGACTTTAACCCAAGACAATGTAGCCATCAGACCTTCGCAGCCCCCAGCCTGTAGCACGCACAGTGCAGGAGCTGCCCCTGTGTTTCTATTGCATTTGTTCTTCAAAGATCTGGATGTCAACATTTCTGACCGAAACACGACTGCATCTTAGAATGCATCAGAGAAGGAGCTGGTGGAGTTTGTTTCACACGTCACCTTACCCCAGGCATCTCAAGGCATTTCGCTCGCTGGTGAGGAAGAGAGGCTGCACGCTGCGAAGGCGTCGGACTCCACACTCTCATGCTCAGCAATTGCTTTCCTGGAGCTTGCAGAGCTGAGACCTGGCCAAGGGCTCAATCTGAAAAAACATCCGAGACGATCCGTGAACTATTCCCAACATCAAACTAACTGGCAAAGGGATATTTTTCTTTATGCAATGACACCGTGTGGTAATGAATCCCCTCTGATCCTCATCGGGCAGGGAGGGATTGTTATGCTTCTTTCACCGCAGATGGGGAAACTGAGGCACAGGCCAAATCGTTTGATGCAGTGAGTCAAAGATACAGCCTTTCCAACCTGTCTTTCCTGCAGAGACATTCAGAGGGGAAAAAATGGACAACTCTGATTTATTATAATAAATAAAGCAAGTTGAGCACCCCTCCCCAAATTTACAACCAAAACAGAGCTTCACCCAGAAATTTTATGAGCACAGTGTGACATTCTCCATAGAGACAGAAATGTTTATTTAGCCAAATGCCGATGTGCCCCTGCCGAATGGTCTTGTCAGGCGTTTTTCAAGCAGCCCTGATTTATACAAAGCCAGGGAGAGAACTCAGCGCTCCCAGCCCAGCCTCCCTCACCCTTGCAGAGGGATTTTTCTCCCCCAGTACTGGCCGTTTTGACTGCAGCAGTGCTGGGAGCCCTGCCCAGAGTCGAGGCATTTCTGTGAGCACCAGAGCTCACTCAATTGAAAGGTCAAGGGATAGAAATGGAAACATGCCCTAAAAAAGAAGAATTCCCGGGAGTGGGCTCTGGGCAGCGGAGGTTGTTTGTCTCTGGCTGTTTACGCGACGAAAAGCTGCTGAGGTTCACAAACAACCCCATCCAGGGCAGAGGCAGCAGCAATGACCTTCAGATTATTACCTGACCATTAGATTTAATGTCTCAGGGAGGCTTGGCTGATTTCCCCTCTTCCCACCACCCCTCTCACCCTTTTCCGTCTCGTAATGGGCTGCATCTGCTGAGCAGACACGGCAAAGCCGAAGGGATCCTGGCTATGATCAGCAAGAGCCAGGCAGGCGGGAGGGAGAGGGCAGCCTTTGCCTGAAATCCCGCAGGCATCTCAAGCTCCAGGAGGAGGAAATCCTACCTCCAGCCAAGGACGAGCTACCCCAGATGGGGTGAATGCAAATTAATTTGGGAGGACGGTACTCAAACGGGGGTCCCTATGATTTGCCGTGATGCTTTGAAGCGACTCTGCCCCATATCTTGCAGGGGGAGAGGTGGTCTGGCTCCCCTGGGTTCCAACCTGGCTCTGCAGTAGGACGTGCTCCTGGGGTCCCTAAGGGCATCCCAGGCACAGCCCCCCCACCCTGGCATTGTTTGCACAAACACTGTTTGCTTCAGGTTTGCTAAATTCAGACTCATAAAGCAACCAGGGTTTGCCAGCTCTTTTCCAAGGTCAGACCTGCTTGTGGGTGAAAAACAATGCAAATTCAGTTTCTGCAGAGGCAAAGGTCGAGCTTTGGAGTATCCATCGGGAAGAAAGGTTACAAAAGAGGAAAACAAGCTGTTAAACCCCCATTGTGTGGAACAAGGAGGTTCCCGTTTGGTTGTTGTGATCCCTCTCCCCTCAAATCCTTGAAAAACATTGAGCCCTTTGACACCGGAGGACAACTCGTATCCCAGCACGGCTGTTTCCACCCAAGCCATGGGCAAACCTTTCATTCCAAAGCATGGATTTAATTCACAAATGTACAATGAACTGTGGATCCGTCCCTGATGTGCTTCAGAGGATCCACAGGCTGGAAACCTCCCCTGGCTCAGTTTTTGTAGATGGTCTAAGGAGGCTCTGCGAGTTAAATCAAGATAACCAACCTCTGCATAATGCGGAGCTATGGGAAATGATGGCCATAGGGTTACCAGGGAAAAAGGTTTTTCTCCTGCAGCATCCATGCTGGAGCAGGCTGGGGGCAATGCAGGTGTGTGGTCACACATGGAGGCTTCAACGGGGGTCAGAGCTGGCTCCACCCATGTATACCATGATAGGAAACTCGCCCTGGTTTGGGGAACCCTGTGCAAATTTTCACTTGGACTTTTAAATCATTCCCCCCTCCCACCCCCAATCTCCTCTGCAACACTCCCATCCATGACGCTAATGGTTATGTTGCTTAGCTGGCCAAAATTTTGGGTTGTCCCCACCTAACCATGACCTGCAAAGCCCTGTGAGATCCTCTGCTGAAATGCAAAAGGAGCGTTGCTCGGGGGAGAGGGGGAGAAAGTCCGCCCGAGCCAGTGCTTTGGTGACACAGATATTCAATAACTAGACACAGAAGAGGAGGATGGCCCGCACTCAGGAAACAATATCTCCCCTAATCCCCAAATTGTGTCTCCTGGGGATCGTTAACCAAATATCTTGTCCACAGCTTAATTGCAGCCTATTATGCCAGCAGGGAAAAGTGCACCTTCATTGTCTGGACACAAAGAAAAGCTGAGCAGGAGAGCTCGGATCAATCTACTCAGAGAAAATGTAACAAATGGGGCTTTGTGAATATCTTTCCTCATTTTGGGTTGGTTTTTCTTTTTCTTTTTCTTTCTCTTTTTTTTTCCTTCTTTGGCTTATTGCCAGGCCCAAAAAAACTGGGGCAAGGGGTGACGAGGGGGACTGAATTTAGGTCAATCAGAGAAAAAAACACCAGGCAAATTAAAAAGGAATGGATTTTGTTCACATTTTAAGTGTTCCTTTAAACTCCTTAAAAATGAAATGAAGAAAAGCCCTAACGGAAAAGGTCATGCTGAATCTAAAAAGAAAATAGCAGGGTCTTTTTTCATGTTTTTTAGCTGGGGGAGGAGGAAGGTGCGCTGGGAGTATTTTGGTGTCTCAGTCTGTGCTTTTCACTGCGAGGGAAACACAGCGCCCAGCTCCAGTAATGACTGAACAACCGTCAAGCTTCCCACTGCCTTGCATCCCAACACACCCCAGTGCATGCCAGTACATCCCAGTGCATGGTGGCAAGTAGACCAACCCCTTCTGCACGTGCCCCTGCCTGCATTTGCCAGGTAACTTTTCAACCTGTGGGAAGCTGATTCCAGTTTGGCCGATGCCCATCTCACTTGCCCAGTGCAACCATGTACCCGACTGCAGGCAGCAACCATGATTTTTCTCGAGCCTCAGCCAGCCTTTCCCACCGCTTTCAGGTGTCACCAGCTCCTGGCAGCTCTGAACTGGGTAGTGGCTCCAGGCACAGTGTCTGTAAGTCTCAGATGCCACATTGGGACCACTTCTTGTGTGGGCAGGTTATCTCTCATCTGGGCACAAGAGCAGAGGTGGTTTGTCCATGGTAGATACTGCTGGAGGAGGAAGACCATCCGTCTAATCCATCCAGCTTCTCCTCCTGGGAGAGGAACTAGTTCTCCTGAACCGACAGGATCTCATCTCAAAGCAGCAGGACATTGTGGGCATGCTGGTCACCAGGGCTTGCCCCAGGCACTCTTAGCTGGTTTTGCAAAGTGGCTGGCAACTGCTCGCATGACCGCAGACCTCCAGGCTGATTAAAGGGATGGAGGGGGAAATACCGAAGAAAGCTTATGATGCAGAATGAACATGAGCAAAAGAAATACGAAAGGATGTGGCTCAAAAGAGGAAAAGCAGACGCGGGGCCAGCACAGCTAGAGAACAGGCCAGGCAAGGGAGTGGAGGAAGCATCAAAGAGCAAATCTGTGTGTATTTTCTATTAAAGTGCTCTGAAAGGCAGACAATTCATTGTGCGTCTGCCTCATCTCCCACACCAATTAATTCAGTAATAGAAAAATCTCACACAGACTCATCAGCCACGCTCTTCCTTTCATGACTGCTTTCCATCAGCTTATACATATTTAAAATACCCCAATCCTCGATTTGCAGCATGGCATACAGCACTGAGAGAAACTCCTTTCTGAAAAGGTCTCAGACCAACAGAGCCCATCACTTAACACCATGACAAAGGACAATCACATGGTGACTTGCAGGATGATACTTGCAGGTACTGGGTTCTCATCCAGCCTAGGCTCGTGACAGCCAAGGATCACCACATTCTTATGGTGTTTTTAACAGTTTTCCATGAAAGAGTTGAGGAATAAGGTCAGATATTTTCATTACAAAAGTCACCACCATGGATGGACTTGTTGATGGTCTTACAGTGAGTCTTGGACCACTACAGCCTGCTCAGACAGGCATGGAGAGGAGTTTCTGGAGATCACAGCTGGGAGGTGATGCTAAGGAGGACCTCATGCCTGGCAGGACACGCACAACAGAACAGCCTTCTTAAAGTCTCTGGGGCTGCCAGACTCCAATGATTTCCAATTAAAACAGCAAAGAAACGAAGCCACCCATCAGAATAGGAGCTTTTCAAGCCTGCAAGGGCAGCTCCATGTTGTGCAAGTCCTGAATCTGAATCTGTGCATGGCCAGGTCTTGGCCTTCACCGGAAAATCAGGGAGCTACAGGGAGGGGTTGTCAGCAGGTGGTGCTCTTCACCTGAAATCGGTGCCCCAGTTTGTGGGATTAGGGGAAGCTCCTATCACTCGGGGCATCCTTCTTAATGGTGAAATAAAACGGAGGTCTTGACCACTCATGACCATTAAACTGCTCAGAGAATTGACTGTAAAAATAGCATCTCGCTCAACAGCTCCATTCCCTCTGACATGTCCTAGCTGTATTGCTTTTCATGCCTGCACAGAGAGCTCATGGGTTGGATCTGGTGCTCTCCTGCATGCTGTCAGCAGAAAAATTATTGGTCCTGTCCAGAAATGGAGGTTTAGGTGCCTCCCTGTCCTCCTAACTGGTTGCACATTAGGCTCCCAGCTCAGTGGTGGGTCAGCACTAGCTTCCCGTCATCTTTCAGCTGGACGTGTTTGTTGAAGGCAGTGGCATTTTGCAGGTCTTGGGGATGGTGTGTGTTTGTCTGCGGGGGATTCAGCACGAGCAATGATGTAAGGAGCAGGCTGCTCCCAGCGCGGCTGTCAGATCTCCGGTGTCAGGAATATTGGTGATGCTGACAGCTGGGGACGGAGAAAAACCAACATTACAAACTGAGCCTAATTGGTCTGGAGCTCTTGGAGAGCAAACAGAAACGCTGGGATGCCCAAGTCTGCCAGTCGGAGTGGTGACATTTCCCTGGGAAGACCCCAGAGCTCTGCTCTCCGAGCACCCGGAGTGTTAGCACTGATGCTCTGATCTCCCCAGCTGGTCTTTGCAAGAGTGTCCACTACAGCCCCAAGATCAAATTTTAATGTTTCTGCAGACAAATCCTCAGCCAAGGCAGCTGGGTCTGAAACCATGTGAAATGTGCCTGCTTTTTACCAGACTTCCTGACCCACTGATATTTCTGGCACACGTTTTCAGCTCTGCTGGCCAGCCGACATCTTTCATTCTCGAACACTACTCAGGCATTTCTTAAGTAATTTTTCCTCCATCACAGGGTTTGAACCTCCTCTTACCTGCCCTGATAAGAGGAGCTCATATTTGGATAGAGCAAAGAATCCAGTCTTGCCCTCCAAAATGCTCCAAAAGCCAGTCTGGTGATGCAAGGAGCAGGGCAAAAGGATTTGGGTTAATAACTAGTATTTACAAAACATGTAATTTTTTTAAGAAAGTCTTTGGAAAGCTCAAGTAATCCATTCAGGTTGTGTGTGACAAGCATCCAGCCAAGAAATACAATATACCCTGGGTGCACAAGCCAGCAGACGGCACGATTTGTATGCACTGCCTGTCTTTGGTAAAACTGCTTTGCTATACAGACCTTTCTCAAAAGGAAGAACTGTTGGGTGGGTGTTTGTTAAAAGCACCGTGTTCACCCTCAGAGCAACGCACAGTAACAAACTGGAGTCACTGCAGCTTCCCGGGAGAAAAAAGTGGTGCAGAGGGGTGGCACCAAGGACCTGAGGACGTGCAGAAAGCTTCTGCCAGGAAAAAATAAGACCAGTGAGACCAGTGGAGAAAGTAAAAACTCTGCTTTACAGAGTCAAGATGTCTTTTGCCAGCTCTCCTTCCACCCCCAAAATACTCTGTATGGTCTGTACAGTGACTCCACTCAGTGAAAAAGAGGCAATTTCCACAAGTATTTATTGCATTTATAATTAAGAGGTACCACTATTTCCTTCCAGCTGAATTGGCTTGGTAGATCAGGGCTTGAAAGGGGCTTGCTTTGAAACAGGGACTATTACTGTTCAATTGGTTATTGATTATTAGCCCATTCTCATTCCTCAGTAAAAGCAGACATTACGACAGAAATGCTCAGCCTGAGATCTAAGACCTTGCAAAGGTTCTTAGAGAAATGGGGATTATTTATTGAAGCACTGGTCCAGTAAAAGCAAATGTGATGGTATCTATTGATATTTGATTAAGATTTTGCCAAGGGGCCAGAAATAGGTTATTAAATAAAACTACTACCTATTATATAAAAGAAAAAAATTACACTGCTGTCCCCTGCTGTCCCATATAGCCCATGCGTCTGTCTCCACCTGTGGTTTCTCATTGCACTCTTTAACTGTTCAGCTCCTTGTGGGGGGAGAAACCATCTTTTTCATTCCAGATGTCGAACACCCAGCAAACCTGGGCCCGATCTTGGGCTGAGGTGTCTCAGTATTACACTAATAATAATAAACACCAGTGGCCGTGATGAATTAAGACATGTTGCAAACACCAAGAGAGGACAAGGAAAAGACAAAGGCAAAGGAAGAGATTAGGACAATGGGCAAGAAACTAGGGAGGAGGCTTGGTTTGTGGATGAACACACCCATAATTGCTCAGTAGATGAGGTGGAGAGGAGAGAAACAGTCTTTTATTTGGGGTGAAATCTGTCTCACTTCCCTTTATCCAGCCAAAGTTAGGTGTCCAGTTTAAGGTCTCTGAATCAAATGGAGAAAACGCTGCAGGTGTGATCTGGTTGCACTAAAAAAACAGGCATCTGTGTCCATTAAGATGTGTTAGAGCATCCAGGGCACCTCTGCAGGGCTGGCAGGGCTGACATGGGACCTTTGGGAAACCTTCGTTCTTCTGAACTGAAGCAGCTGAAGGCTGTGGGATCCTCTTGCACACCTGGAGACCCAAATCCTACCCATCCCATGGTAATTCGGCTGTGGAGAGGAGACTGACATGGCATGGGCCATTCTCGGGGAGGCCTCTTCATCTCCATGACTCTTGGGGCACCTTGCTGTCCAGAACACACCTTACTTCAGATGAACAGAGATACACGGGATGAGCCTTGTCCTTCCAGATTTCGTGGGAAGGCCATGGGATTTCATTACTCTAGCTTTCAGTACACAGAAAATGCAGACTTTTCGCCTTTTTCAGATGTAGTTTTAGGACTGATTCAGTCCACATTAAGCGACGTGACAGTGACAACAGGAAGGAGAGCTGTCAGTAATGCAGGAGACCCCTCAGCAAGGCAGCACACATTCCAGTGCAGGGTTTCCCAAGGGAAGTGTTGCTGAAGGCATACAGTCAAAGGATTAAAACGGTCGTTTGTGGGGAGAGGTTACAGTAGCACCTCATCTCCTTTCCCCCTCCTGGCACTTCCTTTTTTCCTTTGTCAGCCTGTTCTTCCCCCGTATTGTCTTGAGTACAACCCAACTAAACTCAGAGCTGTTGGTGTCTACCTGCCCTGGACATTGGAGGTTGCTGGTTCTGTTTTAGGTGGAAGAATAGCTCTAAAAACAGTCTGGCTTCTTCCCACTGCATCTGCTGACTTAAGAAAATCATGCCCTTGTACTGAAAACCTTGCCTAGGATTTTCAAGCCAGAGAGATGTGCTTGTGTGCAGGGAACCACAAACCTACAGGGAGCCCAGCTCTTCTTCATGTGAGCCTTGGTGTCAGTCTGGGCATGTGTGTGCTCGGGATGTCTGGCAGCAGACAACTAGGTATGCGAATGGGAAGAATACACACAACCCACTGGGAAAGCCAGCTTTGCTTAGCCAAAAATATCTGGAGGAAGCTGTAGCAGTCCTCAAATATCTGCATCCAGCAGAGCAGAGGACATACTGCTGGGAATCAGTGTTGAAAGGCAGTAGGACGAGACAGCTCTGACCCAGCAGCAGCTGTGCAGCCTGGCTGGCAGGGGCGAGGAGCGGGCTGGAAGATTTCTGGCCCATCCCACCTCTTCAGTATTCATGGCTACTGATGAATATTTTACAAGGCTTGAAATATTTACGGTTGGAGTTGACCTTTTTTTGTTGCTGATACATCACGCGTGGTTAGATATGATCATTTCACGGTGACATTTACTGAGCCATGAAAAAGGCACAAACTCCACCAAAGCTGCTCCCATGCTCAGCTCAAAAACAAGAGGGACAACCCTGAACAGATCCAGCAAGTTGGTGTTCCCCATTCCTGTCTCCCCCACTGCCCCTCGAGCAAGAGATAACCACATTGTGGGAGCTCACTCCAGTACTGGAGAAGTGTTCCAGCTGAGATGAGTGGACCCATTCAGTGCTCAGACCTGTCCCTCTGCCCAAGGCCCTGATTTGTATTTTAGATTTAAAGGATCTCCACAATTTCCAGTCTCTAGCAGGAGCTAAGGCAGGACATCCTGAACCATGGAGACCAGATCATGTCCAGAAAAGGGAAGTAGAATCCAACATCACTTCTGAAAAGGGCTGAGAGGAGTCCTGGGAAGAGAGAAAGCAGTGCAGGGATTGCCAGT
Source organism: Burhinus oedicnemus (assembly GCA_008921705.1). Classification (NCBI taxonomy): domain Eukaryota; kingdom Metazoa; phylum Chordata; class Aves; order Charadriiformes; family Burhinidae; genus Burhinus; species Burhinus oedicnemus. The sequence continues at coordinate 791,103 of VFFE01007127.1, read as the reverse complement.
AAAGTCCTGGGACTTTTATTTATTAAAGGAATCATTGTAATTATAGCAATCTGTCAAAATCGGCTGTTGGCCTTTCTTTGGCCAATAGCTGCATTTTCTTTGTCCCAGTTCAACTCTATGAACTGTTATCCTAAAACACATGGTCAAGACACAGCGGTTTAATACACTGCTGCATCAGCTGGATCACAACACCTAGGCTCAGACAGTGGGGGGAACGCCCCCTTCATCCAAAAAGATAGGATGGATGAAGATTAGCGGCTTGGATGCTCCCCCATCTCATGGAAATGACCCCCTCCCCAGAGAAAAAGTCATGTAACCTACTTCCTGTCACATCCCTCAATTTCAGGTCAGACTCCAAGTGTCCAGACAGTGATGATACCCTGGTCTCCACTTCTGCCCCTCTTTGTAGGTGTCCCAGTGCAGTCTGCCATCAGAAGGGGCTGTGTGAAGAGCCTGCCCTGGTTTATCTACTGTCCTGGGGTGGACCTGAGGAATGTTTCCATTGCACATTATGTTTTGCAGCTGAGTGACCTTCAGCGCCAGACAAGCCCAAAGATGAAAGAGCATCCTCCTGGTACCAAGAAATGTTTGGAAGCCAGGAACAGGAGCCTGTCTGCCAGCAAAGCAACTGGTGTTGTGCTCCCACAGCTTGGAGCAGAGCAAAGGGACACCACATCCCTCCTCAGCCCCAGTCTGTGGGTTCCCATCAAGAATGGGGTCCTAGGGCCAGCTGCAGCCCAGCACAGCCCAGAGCAGCTCAGACCATCACAGCTAGACCAAACCAGCTCTGCCTTTCCAGAGCTGCTCTCAGCTTTTCTCCCATCTGCTGCTCTCTGGCACGGAAGCAGCAGCAAGGCAAAGCCTTGGGTATCTGCCACCCAGGCCCACTTTGCATTCAAAGCCATCCCACATGTCTTGAGTTCCCACTCAGCCCACAGCAGCTGCAATTCCTAAAAAAAAATAAATATATGTCAGAAGATGCCACTTAAAGCAGCGCTAAGCACAAGTGATCAGGCCACGCACCAGCAAAAGCTCCCAGTTGTACGGTCCTCAGCTACTCTGCTACGATTCTGAGAGAGAAACTGCTAACGCTGAGCTGGCTTTGAGCTCATTTAAATCAAATGCTAATAACTCCTCTTCAGTTTTCCCTTCTGATACTTTTTCCCCTTCTTGTCCCCTTTCCAGCCCATTTCTCCTTCTCCCTCTGTTTTCTCCTTGCCGTTCTCCCCTGCCCTTTTCCCCTAAAGAAATGAACTAAAGATGAAAAGTAGCTGTTTTCTGTTGGCGTTGTGACCATCATTACTGTTCCCCACGCTTCCACTGTCTGAATTCTGGAGACAGGGCACAGTAAATGGGATGTTTAATCTTGCTGTCAGGGCCATATATCATTCCCCAAGCTCCTTCTGGGGTAACAGGAGCTGCTCAATTGACAAAACAAGCCAAGGAATGAATAAACCAACAGAAAACATTCAGCCTGTGCTATTAATCCGCCCAGAGCCAAAGGCAGATGCAGGAAGGGAGAAACACACACCAGTGCCTCCTGATCCCTATTGCTTCCTGGAAGAGTTTTGGCCAGGAGGAATGTGAGCTGCTCTGAGCACACGTGCCTTTCCCACAGCATCACCCCGCAAACATACTGGCCCGTGGATCTCACCGGCTTGCAACTGCCATGGGAAGCAGCAGCACTTTCCCCTCCTCCCATGGGTCTAATTTCCAGGGCGAGATGGACTTAATCTGTATCTCCTCCAGGGCAGGCAGTGGCTTCCGCTGGATCTTCAAAGTGCCTGTTGTGTTATGAGGTGCTGCTGTCACTGGGAAGAAGGATTCATTAAGATGATGGAGGGCTGAGTGGAAGTGGCAAGCAAGGCTTGCATTTTGGGAGCAGCCTTGCTCAACATGATGCCTGCGGTGTTTTGCTGCAAGCGTGCTGCACACCCAGCAACTCAGTCTGCTTATTGCGAGCGAAGGGGTGCCTTTGGGTACCTGCGTGTCCCAGGTGGCACCAGTTCACGTGGACACTGGCAGGATATTTATCTCTGTGCTTTCAAGCTGAAAACAACCTGTCAAACTAAGCTCCTCTGTAAGGAGCTGAACCATGATTTCTTCCTACGTCCCCTTCTGAAACAACCAGTACTGGTCATTTTTAAGACCTCCCACAAGGATGTTGAGGCCGATGAAAAGCCCAGAGGTCTCCAGGATGGAATCACCCAGCCCTCACACCATCCCCAGCCGTGGAAACACCCCAAACATGAATCTGAACACCTCACCTGCCTCCAAGCCTCAGATACAGTCCTTGCAGACCTCAGCTTGGCCATGGCAACACCTTGTTTGTGATGAGGTGTAAGGAGACGGACAGAAGAATGCTGGACTAGAAAGGATGGGCTGAAAGGCTTTTCCCATTTTCCTGATGCCTGATACATTCCAAATGCAACAATCCAACAAAAATAGGTGCAGCAGTGATCGATAACTTGGTGTGCTCAAGGTCAAAGAGCCGGACACTGACAGAGGTGTTTTGCCGTGAAATATTCAGCTCGGTATCAGCATGCTTATGTGATAAATATATGTTGCATGTAACATGCATCACACAGGACAGACTTGCTGCTGGGAGCAGGGTGGGGGAGTCACCTCCTGGCCCTCAGCCTGGCACGAAGGAGGGGGTGGGAAGTGCTGTGCTAACGGCAACGTTATTTTGGGGTTCCTGGACAGATTATTACTGATCGGAGAGGCCCCTGTATTCAAAGGAGGCTTTCCATCCTCTCCATGGGGGGAGGACGGGAGCATCTCCAGGAGGCACGTGCCCTGTAGGCCAGTACAGCATTCAGGATGATGAAGATGTTTGTTAATGGAGCTGAGGTAAAAGGCTAGACTCATCTAACTGCGAGAAGTTTCTGGAGATGTCCACCAGAATAATAATTGCAACATTAAGCATTCGGAGGCTACTTAGCAATGCTATCATATCAGGCAGGATGATCAGACGGCCAATAATGCATGCACACAGCTATCCGATCACAAAGGCGGTGGAGCAGTGGCGGAGGGAGAGAAGGGAGAGGGAATTTAAAGCATGTCTAACTGCTAAAGCCATGGGGATGGGGGACAAGAGAAGAGGAGATTATTTCAAAGGTGAATGGTAATGCTTTTGAGCACAAACAAATGAAGCATCTGAGATCCCAGATCATGACGGGAATGGATGCCAAGACGAGCATTATACCTCTGTGCATTTTAATGGGGAACATCTGCCAAGCCTGCATGGTCAGTGGAGGACAAAGGCTTTAAGGGAATTGCTTTCTTTCACCTGCAGGACTTGAAAGACCTCATCCCACTTTGGCTTGGGCAACCCACATCCCCCTCCTGCCAGTCTCTCAGGTGCTCCAAGCCTGGCAGGAGCATATAAATGGGGTCTGGGTGCAAGGAGAGCTTGTGTCAACGTACACACTCTCTGATGGGTTGTCTCCAGCAGAGCCCACAGGAGCAATTCTCAATGGAAATCAGTTTTGCAGGAGCAGAAAGATTCATCTCAGTGTGCACAAAGGCTTTACTAACCCCTGAGACAGCTGGGAGGTGGTTTCACCCGGGTGATCTCTATTTCAGTCTCATCTCTGACACTAAATTCATGACTGATGACTTTAATATGTTCAAAGCCAGTTCTTTCCCTGTACCTCAGTTTCCCCTGCCTTGAAATGGCAATGCCACTTCTCAGTATCTTTGACCAGACACTTTGAAATGTGGGGAGTTACCTCTGAATGGTGCAGAGCAGTGCAAAATTATGGTGCTAAACAAAGCTAATGGGTATTCAAATATTTAAAGCTGCCGTGGACCAGACGGGGCACTCAGCACACCTGGATGAAACCCTAAGGACTTCAAGCAGTTACTGCTGTTCTTAGTTATATGACCCCTTGATCAATAGCCACATAAGAGGCAGAGCAAGGAATGCAGGACATGGGGAAATTAGAGAAAAAACATTTGCATTTGGAGACATTATTTAGAAATGGCATCCAGTTCACCAGGAACTGAACCAGGGGCCCTGAGCTTGCTCTGCACAGTCACGGGTTGGTATGGGGCCTGCGAGGTCAGCTCTACAGCACTGTGGGATTCCAAAAAAAAAAGAAGAGAGAAGTAAAGGAAACCATTAAAATTGCGGCCGTTACTTCTCTTAAGAAGACATTCTGCCTGCATTGCCTTTCCCCACACCTACACAAGCAGCAGCGTGTTAGAACAGAACTATGGCACCCATCTGAGGAAAGATTAATAATACCAAAAAAAAACCCCAAACACCACCACCAGCACACCCAACCTAGATAGGGATCTGCTGTCACTTTCAATCAAAACATTCATCAGCGTCCTTTTTTCCTCCAAACTGTCACCAGTGCTTCAGTGCTGCGGCTGCCCCCTCTCCACGCTCCCTGGTTGCAGCAGGGAGGTGAAGGACGTCAGCTCCTCCTCAGCAGGATTCCCAGCACTCGGGCCACACCACTGAGGACCCACCAGCCCTTGGTCTGGGCAAACTGGGCCAGCAAAGCTCCCCTGGTTCTCTACGTCTCCAATGTGGGATCTCCCACAGTCCAGGTTCCCGTTAGTCTTCTACAATCAAAGCTTGTTTAATTATTAGCCTTCCCGTTGCCTCAAAAGCAACAACAAAAGAACATCTGTAACTGAGCACTGAGGATGGAGGAAATTTGGCATCTCTTCACCTAAAGCTGGCTGCAGGAAGACACAACCAGCAAGGTCCCGGCAGCCCAGGGCTCCTGCTCCCCTTCTTGGTCTCATTTGAATTGCACGAGGCTAATGGAAAGATTCCCTTACATTCACAGCCCTGAGATATAAGGGGGGTTGAGGTGGCTCTGGTGCCCTTCAGAGATGCTTCCTCCATCCCAAAATACACCTCTGAAATAGCTAGAATAATTGCCGCTTCCTTCAGTCAGAGGACCTGGGATGAAACCCAACTTTCATGGCTAGCAGGGGAGAGATGAATTCCTGCCTAGTGCTGCCACTAAGTCCCAGTCTAGTTCAGATTACTCAGAAAATAAAGCGGAGAAAAAGTGACTCTGGATCCCAGTTAAATAGCAGCTGAACAAAACCAAAAGAGTCTGGGCTGGAAACATCCAACAACAGGGTGTCCTAGGGTTAAGAAATACATGGCATTCAAGGTCTAGCTCAAGATGATTGCAAAGAAAAGAACTTTTCCTGGATTTTTCCTTGCTCTGAAGAACCCCATCTCGGCACGTGTGAAAGCCACTAGACAATCAGTCTGGATTAGCGAGACATCTGATTAAAACGAGCGCCAAGAACAATGGTTGCTGATGATGAGCAAGATTGGATTTAGGTCACATTAAAACATTGTGAATAAATCATCCCACTAAAGACCAATTACACCAGATTTTTTGATTGACGAACGGAAAAGACAAAAAATCTTCTGATGCATTTCTGATGAGTTCTAGGCTGCCCTTTAACCATTCTTTGCCCAGAACTAAGCACAACACTTTTCCAACAAAAAGCTGTGAGCAACTTTCTCAGTCCCTGAGGCTTTTGAAAGCGTGGTGTGCGACAGAGCAGAAAGAGACTCAAATGCATTTTTTTTTTTCAGTTTGACCTAAAACAGGTGAGATTGTGGCTGTGGTTCTCTGCAACCTGGTGGAATAAGAACCAGACTCTCTCCTTGTGCAGGGAAGATTAGCTCTCCCCTGACCCTCACTCGGCCTACCTCCCGTTGTGAAAGCTCTCTCTTAAAACCCATGGCAGGGCCTTCCCTCAAAATTATAGGTACAGGACCTGCAAAAAGAAGCCTGGCTGGAGTCTTGTCTTGAAAGCTTCTCTGAGATCTTTTTCAGCTTGTGATGCTTCTTTTTTTCCCCAGGCAATTTTGCCTCTCATCCCTTCTCTGTCCCATCTTCTCCCTCTTAATGATTCTGTTCCTCCATTCCAACAACTTCAATAACTTCTATATAAATTTCAGGAGGTGGAAACTAGCCCCATTGAAATCAAAGAGTAAACCACCACTTTTTAATTTTTTTATAGGCAAAGCCAGGATTTCATCTTAAATCGCCCTCTAAACCAATGAATACGTACAAAGATCTTCAAGCTGGGTAATACATGATCATCCTGGCTTATTGTGCTAGATGTATAGCTTCCCCTAGCCAACAACCTTTATCCATTTCATACATCAAGTGCCTTTTTATTTGCCACCAGTTACTGTTGCCTGATCTGTGTTCACTGAGCTCTTCAATTATTATATAAAAAAAAATAATCTCCCTATTGTCTCTCTTGAAGATACAAAGACCAGTCCAGGAACAAAAGAAAATTCCCCCTCTTAATGGTTGATTGAGTTGGATCCAAAGCTCAGCCTGACAAAGCCCAAGTGGATTACAGAGACTTCTACCTGTTCTAAGCAAACGGTTCATCCTAGACTTAACCAGCTGCCTTCCCTCCCAGCAGCGTCTCACCCGCCACTGCCCAGAGCCCCGGCACCCTGGATCTCCTATTAACTGTTGTACCTTTGCGGGCACCCTCAAAATCCGGGCTTAGACAGTATAGAAACTCTTCTGCATATGCGCATCCCTATGTGTGCACGCATCCACACAGAGAATGTGCTAAGGGCCATTGGGCAGGGACTCTCCTTTCGGAGCCCAGTCCTTGAATCCTTGAGCTCTACAAAAATTTTCATGGGTCCTTGTTTACCTTGGGACGTCACAGTTAACCGTGCTCTCCATGGGGTGGGCACCGGCACAGCTGTGCTGGCAGCTGGGCATTGACAGCTTGTTTTAATGATGCCCCAAGCTGATGCAGAGAGGTTCCTATTCTGTAATAAATACACCTGGACTGCCCCCAAGGTGAAGGAGGAAGGATTAGTTACTAATCTTTTCTGATAGAGAAGACCAAGTTAACAAGTTTATTGATTTTGGTAAATAAAGCTCTTTATGTTGCCGCCTCGTTTATGTAAACACAAACATATATTTAGATAGAGTGCACATTGCCAACCCTGTGCGCAGGTTTGCCCTCAGCAGCATGCCTGAAGCATGCTGGACCAAGCCACCCTAAGAAGTTCTTGAATTCGGATCCCTTGCTTTCACCAAAAATACTGCCGGAATATGCCATACCTTTGCTAAATGCCTGTGAAGCACTTACTGGTTCTTACTTCATTTCCAGCAAAAAACCTGAGAGGCTGAGCAGAGCTCAACGGCAGCTTGCTCCAACCTGCCTCGCCATGGGGGACGTGCTTGCTAGGAATCAATAGCATAATCCATTTTGTTCTGTCTTGCAATACACTCTTACATTTAATCCACAAGGGCACTGTAGTTTTGGTGCCAAATTAGTGCTGGCACAGAATACGTGCATCATCTGCGCCTGGGAAATCACCTTTACGAATTCCTAACTGTATTGCGTTTGGCATCTTTTACAATACAGAGGTTACAGAGAGTTTAGTTACAGCTTTGACATCAGTGCTGAAGCACCATGGGAATTTGGTTCAGAGCCTGACATAACACAGAAAACGACCTTCCTTCCTATAAAGATATGAATTACAGTAGCTCTTTAAGTATATATTACTAGCCACCATAACGTAAGAGTATGTATGATTAACCACATGATGGGTACACGCATATTCCTATATTTGTGTGACAGCCCCAGTACAGTCTGAAGAGCCTGGCAAAATTCACATCCTGACATAAACGTATTCTTGATTAACAATGTTCTTTATCATCCATTTAATCAGTCAATCACTGATTTCAGTTTCATAAACTGGCAACCAGATAAGGTTAGGAAGAACTCAGCTTTTAAAAAAGTAAATAGAGGATAAAGATAAGTGAAAGGAAAATCAATAAAAAGATTAAGACATTTCTATGAGTCACCTAAATGACACATCTACAAAAGGGAAAAAAAAGTGTTTGTCATTATAATATAAGCAAAAGGGTAGACGGCTTCATGAAGCATTTTTTATTCTTTTCCCAGGTTCTGCCTACCTAGAATTCTTTGAACAACCAACTCACTCAAGGAGTCCAGACATTAAAGCCTCTCTCCCAATAGACGCATTAGAAGACCAGCAGGGCTTCCAGCAAAACTAGACTCAACTTTCCTGCTCATTCGAGAGCAACCGTCAAGCATAAACTAACACAAATATTTAAAAAATCTATCAGGGTTTCTTTATACATTGCAAAGAAATCACAGCATGACAGAATTTGCTTTCTAAAAGACATCCTTTGAAGGTCACCTTAAAAAATCCCAGGAGAATGCAAAGCATGGAGCAAAGACCAAAACGCCTTAAAAGGAACTTTCCCGGTCATGAATTCAGCCCTTGCTGTGGCTGGCAGCCACATAATAAAACCTATTCATAAAGCTCCATTTTAAACTACGTGGGCTTCTTGCCGCCACCGCTCCTGCTGGAACCTGTTCCAGGACCTCACTTCTCCAAGCTTCAAGACCTTCTAATTTCCGGACTCAGTTTATTGATGGCCATTTTGTAACTATTTGGTCACAGGCCAGCCTCATCTCTTGGTTCTCCTCCCTGCATGGCACGTCCCTGTGCTGTGCTGCTCTCCTTGAGGAGGGCCATCACATCCGCTGCTGCGCTTCCCTGGGCAGACCGGGGGGGGGATGTGGGGAGTGCTTGCAGCAGAAGGTTCCCCTTGTGGCCCTTTTGCAGTCCATGGGGTGAGAAGTGGCTTTTCCAGAGGGACATTGGGAGCAGATACCTTGGCTTCTTGCTCTGAATCACCTGCTGCAGGAGTCCTCTTCTTTTCGTCAACAGGGCAGACTTTAAAGAAATTACAATCATAGAAACACAAAATCATAGAAAGGTTAGAGTTGGAAGGGACCAGTTAAGATCTTTAGATCATCTAGTTCCAATCCCCCTGCCATGGGCAGAGACACCCTCCACTTGACCAGGTTGCTCAAAGCTCCATCCAGCCTGGCTTTGAATACTTTGAGGGATGCCTTGAAATGCCAAAATTAGGCTGCCTAAGTCGAAGTAGCCTTTTATGAATAGCTGTCCCCGACTTCGCTTTTGAGTGTCCCCTTTCCCAATCATCCCTGAAACCCTTATCCCAGATCCAGCCTGAGTCCTCCATTCAGACAGCTTGCAAAAGGGCAGCTCCATGTGTTCCATCAGTCATATAAAGCCATGAATTAGCCTTGACACTTGACATCAGGAAGGAAAATAATTTCGCTGGTAGGTAAGCTCCAGGTTACACTGTTCTTCATACCAGTACTGCAACGCTGCACATCTTCCTGCCTTCAAAGGAGAGAAGATCTCCTGAGATAACGAATAGAGCTGACCTGTCATGCAGGGAACCGGAGAGGAGACAAGACCTTGTAGGATTTACTTGGATATATCTCCCTACCCAGGTTCTACATCAGGCAGAGGTGTACAGCCGGAGAGAACAGTATTCATCTCCTCCAGCAACATGAGAGCAAAATCTACATCTTACTGGTCTCCCAGAGGATTTTACAGCAAGACAGGTACCTGGCAGCACAGGAGCTGACGGGCTCTACAACGTCTCCACTGCGGTGGTCTGAACAGCATTGTCAAAATCTCCAAGAGCAGGAAATAATTGAAGCGGAGACAAAGATCTTCAGGAAATTCTGGCAGCTTCAAAAGCAATTCTTGTGTAAACAAAACTGAATTATTTTATGCAGGAAAATGTTGTATTTGATTTTTTTTTTAATGGATTTTTTCGCCCCAGGATCGTTTTAATTGTGTGTGGTTTTTCTAATGTTTCCAGCATTTAATGACATGACTTTGGTGACAGTACATAATATGACATGCCACTCCATGTTAGTGGTGACAGAAAGAATATGACGCGTTAACTACTACTCCTGCCATGCCATAGTGTGACAAAGTGTGTCATACTGGAAATGCAGGAACCAACACATTTATTTTGACCATTTCCCACTTTTTGAACAATTAAGCCAGTTTCTACTTGCTACTAATTGAGAGGACATTTTCTAAGGAGTCGCCTGTTTGTTCTGTAATGAAAATTTGACACTTCAAACAAGAAAAGAAGACAAGTACTTAGCACACTAATTAGAGCAGAAACTATTTTCAATATCCAAGGAAGGTGATTCCGGTCTAACACTGAGCAACACTACAGTTAGCTACTGCCATACAACCCTGCATTCTCACCTCCATTTAAAGATCTTTGCAAACGTTAATAAATCAAAATTGTGGGGTTTTTTCTATCTCCATTTCAAAGGCAGGTGTAAAAGAAGGGAGGAGAAGGGTAGGGACGAAGGGACTACAACTGTGAAGGAGCTAAAATGGTTTTCCCAAGGCACCATATACATCCCTGAGCAAAACAGAACCTGTGGCTTCTGTCGTCTAAACCCCATTGCTGAACTCACCAGAGGATAGAAGCTGGGAAATGACAGCAAAACCAAGGAATGACTGAAAAATAAAATATATTATCCAGAGCCCAGTGCACTGTACCCCGACCTTCCCCACCTCATAATCTCTGTTGTTCAAAAAAAAGAACAACCTTCATAAATGCCCCAAATATTCCTCTCATTGCTAACTGCTCCATAAAATACATGTTTATGCCACTTTTGGCAACAAATTTAGCCTACTAAGGAGCGGTTACATTACTGTTTACTGAAGAAAATCACTGTTGTCATTTTTGCAGCTTCCAGGCAGTATTTTAGGTTCCACAATATTTTCTTCTGTGTGCGCAGGGCAATCCTTTAGCTCCTTGTGTGGCTGCAATTGTTTTATATGTAGATCTGAGACCAATGTTCTCCCAGGCACAATCAGAAATGGTAAAAGAGCTGCTAATAATGGGAATTTCTCCTGCATTCCTGTCTCAAGAGCTTGTGGCTTTCCAGGTAGGAAAATCCAAGCTTCCCTTGAACTCTTGCATCTTCAGAAGGTTCTCACTGACCATGACACACAAGAAAGCCACAAGTAGAAAATCCCCAATTGCCATGGATACAGCACTGCCTCTCTGAAGGGCTTTGAGAAAAAACAGGACAGCTAGAGCAAATGCCTGCAAGGTCAGAGGAGCAGACACAACCCCAGCCTCCCCCACCACGAAGTGCCCCTGCATTAGGGATGGAGCCCAGTTCCCTCCTCCCAGCAAACCCTGCAGCGTCCTGCAGATGCTGCTGTGAGGGCCACGTGTGCAGCTCTGGCCTGTAGCTCTTCCCTTGCTTCCCACCTCTTGACTGGCAGGTCCCAAATTCTTCAGACCAATGACCCATTTCCTACCCTCAAACTTCTAGAAGACCATCACAGATTCCTCTCATTCCATGCTTGAGTAGCAGGAGGGTACAAAGTGCTGCCTGGCCTAGGTCCATGAACAACCTTCAGGTCATAGTCCTCCATGTTTCAGCAGGAACCGCTTCTGTAGCGCTCAGGGCCTTGGGTGAATGCAGAAATCGTATTAGCATCATCAACATGTTGCAAACCTCCTTCAGACCTCTAGATTATACCATTATAACCACACGAGCAAACCTCACTGCCAGGCTGGAGGGTTGTGCCTGTCTCCAGCGGGAGGTTCCCAGAGCAGTGACGCCAGTCCTCTGTGTATGTCCCCCTTCCCTTTTCCTTCTTTAGGAAACTTCACAGCTCATCTCCATCCAGGACATGGCTCTGATCCACCACTGTGTTACTCCAGTTTTATGCACTATAATGCCCCAGACTGGAGCCAGGAACCACACCACACCATCTCTGCCCTGTTTACCCATGGCTGCATGCTGTGGGAATCTTTGGCTCCTGCCCTTTCCCCCTCATGGCATTCATGGGGACACCCAAAACATATGAGGGAATTTGCTCCTAAGAGCATCCGACCCTCCGCAGGTCCTTACAATGGCCAAAGCCTTAGAGGTAAAGGCAGGTGTAAGCACAGGGCAGGCTGGCTCGATCTGAGAAGAGCCAACATGCTTCTTGTCTTCTGTGCCACTCCAGCAAACAGCCTGATTTTCCCAGGTCTGACCTCTGTAGAGTGGGATCAAAGTGCTTCCCTCTCAGAAGGGCATCAGGCAGTAAGGACGTGAAAGCTTAGAAATCCTGGAGCTCGTCTAAGTACCAGAGCCTGAGAGAGTTCTCCCCCTACATTGATTTCCTTTTATCTTTTCCCATAAATCAGTCTCTACAACTCTTATGTCCTTTTCTGTTGCTTTTCTCTTAACACGCTCCAATCCATCAACCTCTCTGCGATGCCAAATGCCCATGAATGAACATCCTGTGCCATTCCTAGCTCAACACAGCTGTCGAAGAAAAGGACTAAATTCCCCAGCAGATTTTGAGTTGGGTGACATTTCTGAACACTTGATAATGGAAAATCTCCAGTTCTGCCCATATATATTCCGGGACTAAAACAAAACCGATGGGAACTGTTCAGTCTACAACAAGCAGATAAGACTCGACATACCAGCACCTGCTCTGTAAATCCAGACATCACCAACATAATTTTACAACACCCCTTCATCCTAAATAATGCAATAGATGTAAATGAGGACTGATGTGTTGATATATCAACATTTATATAGACATCTCATCTACATATTTGCAGTCACAACAGATTCAAAGATTGATACTGATAGCCAGTATAGTTTTATGATATCTATTGAATGCATTACCCTCTCCATCACAAAGTTATATGTGACAGCATATTCTCTCCTGAACCAGTATAAGTAGGGTTGGGAGTGGGAGAAGTCATTTAGAAAGAGTGCGCTAAATGTCAAGTCTGTCATCTATGTTATTAATATGTCATAAGTGGACTCTAGGTGATGTTTGCTGTGAGATGAACATTATGAATGGAACAAGCTGCATGTGCAATTAATATTCTTCCTGATATATCATTTGTAAGTGTTTTAGAGAGGTTGTAAACAGGAAAAGCTTGCTTAGAGATGAATGAATTAAAAGGAAGGGAAATGAAGAAAGAAAGAAAGAAAGAAAGGGGGAGGGAGGGACTAAATCCCCCCATCTGATGATGTCCCATAGACCACTACTTGGAGCTGGGGCTCAGCATGGGGCAGGCAAGATGGACGGAGCTGTTCCTTTCTTGGCTGCTATCCTTTTAGGTAGCTCGATTGCTGTCTCAGAAAACAGGTAATGATCCCAAGGAGCTCATTAAACTGTGCAGTGAATTCCCATCCTCCTGATGCCACTATCTAACCCCACGTCCAGGCACAGTTTGAGGCGGATAATCCTCAAAGCCGGATCTGTGGAGAATGATCTTCCCTGGGAGAAATAATGAGAATCGGCGAGCAAAAAGAGAGGTGTGAAAACAGGTGATGACTGAGATAATTAACCTGCTAATCATCCCCCTGGTATGATGGAAGCATGAAACCATCAGTCGGCATGCCTTGGTTTCCCAGGTAGCTTTTCCGAGATGGAGCCTGAGTTCAGCTGCCCTTACAAAACCTGCAGTCTCCTTCCAGGTCCAGTCTGGGACTGGGTCACTCTAAGTCTCTCAGCGCATTCCCATCCCAGTGCTTCATGGATGACGAACAGCTTGGTCTCATCAAAGAGCTGGTAAGAAGCTGCATCCACCACTTTAGTGGTCTTATCTCCAGTACACTTCTTAATGCAATACAAAACAAGGTTCAGCGGCTGGAGACATTGGATAACAACTGTGATTTTTCCATGGGGGAAGCCTGCCAACCCCTCAGCAGGTTTTGGGGCTGTCAGTAAGGCAAGCAGTGATTCACCAATGACAGCAGTGTTCACCTCTCTTGAACATGAGGGATCAAGAAATAATTTGGTGAAACAAAGACCCCTTCCTACCTGGTAAAGGGGGACAGGGGAAAAGAATCTGAATCTGTAGTAATTGCAGCAAACTCAGTTCATCTTCCTGAGGAAGAGTCACTCATCTGGAGTCATGCAGTGACCCAGGATCCTCAGGTCTCAAGGGTCTTCACCTGCCGTGGGCCTCTTTCTGCTCAGCCACACTTGGTTAATAAGGGAGGTCTTAAAACCAAGCAGAGTAAATGAGCTGGTTCATCAGCTGCAGAGAAGGAAGAGGTGGACAGACTCAGCATCCTTGTGGGAACAGCCAGCTTTGCTCCAGAGCCAACCATTGCGCCTTGTGCTGCTGGCTACATGTGTTTTTTGTTTTCCTAAGAAAACAGCTGGGTGCCTGGGGTGCAATATCAGGCCAGCCTGTCTGCTCCCTAGCAAATGAACGCCAGCAGCCTTTCCCTGCCTCCGATTTGTGAGCTATTCTGGCTTCACATCTCCTCTTCCAGGGCCAGGTAGGAGCAGGCAGAGAGAAGAAACGGCCAGCGGTGTCCTCTCCATCCACCCACCCCTCCAGGGCACAGGACTATGCATACAGCACGAGGAAGGGCTACAGGGAGATCACGCTGGAAACATAACTCCTCAGCACTCATTTGGCCTCATAACTGCATGTTTTACAGGCATCCTTTGGCTCCCCGCAGCTCTAGCTGTGTAACGAGGAGATGGCAATCTTGGCCAGTTACTTTAGACATATGTCCATCACCAGCCACTCCTGGAGGGACCACTCTGCTGTGGGGACAGAGCTCTGCTGGCCACAGTCTAGCCGCGGATTTCTGGCGTGATGTTGGGTCATAATAGTCAGCTAGATCTCTTTTCTGAGGTTGCTTTTGGAGAAAGGGGATTAGATGCTGTTATTTCCCTGGATATAACATGGCACTTCCTAAAACCCTGGTCAGGACAACTCCATTATACCTTGAAACATCCTGAAAATAATGGAGAAAATGTTAGTTAGAGCAAAAGAGGTAACTTCTAAAATTACACTTCTGCTCCTTATTTAGAGAAAATCTAGAGAAGTATGTATCTTGGGGATGAATGGAGGCTGCAGAAAGATCAGGGTGAGGATGGAAAGGCTGAATCCCACGAGGGGAAAACTTGAAGAATCATTTTGGCCTGTCCCCTGGCGATAGGTGCTGTATAAAAATAGAACAGCAAGTCAACACGGTCTAAATAAAAGATGAAAGGCAGTCAGTGAATATAAAGGGCAGCCAGCAAAGCACCCAGGTAACAATACCGTAACAAGCATAGTGCCTGTTATATGCAACTAGTAATTCCAGCACATGAATGGCCTCATCCCCATCTCATTTCTCAAGCATCCCCACAGAGGTACATCTGAAAGCTGATAGCATCTGTGCTGTGCCTGCCCTCTGGACAAATTGAGGACTGTAGTCTCCATAGTTAACAGCCTGGCATCTCCCACTAGAGTAAATTCACACCAAATGCGACATGAAAAACCAGCGTGCAGCATTTGTGCTTCGTGTGAGTGACAAAACCACTCCTGACAGCCCAACTTTGCACTGCCTTTGTGGTTTTCAAGCATGCATCCCAAAGGATTTCTCTCTTGATAGGCCCTTCCACATGCTTTTAAGAGAGGCTCGGATCGAAGAGGGCCATGGAGGATCAGAGAACTGGAAGAGCCGCCGGTGCCTGGTATGAGTAGTATGGTCTTCAGTGAACTAGAGCAGGCTGCTCTGAAGGAAGAACATGCCTGTCTTCTTCATCCCTGCAACAGTCTGGCCCTGCATAAACCACACGAATCCAGTTTGTTCAATCCCGAGGAGGTGATTTCAAGCCCAGGTCAAGTTTTCAGAGCCAAAGGACTTAGGACAGTTGTGTTCCTCCTGCTTGTAGTGGAGGAGCTCAGATTTGAGCTGGTATCTCTCTTTCTGCTTGGGTTCCCCACTAGGACAGCCAGTCCTTCAGCCAGCAGCTAGCCTGTAAGCCAGTGCCTAGGCAGTGTGCAAAATCAAGGAGACTGGCTTGCCATGGGAAGCACCATGATAGCATAAGTCATGGTCACAGTGCATTTATAAAGGCTATACAAACCCTCAGTCATAGATAGCCAGTAAAATACCCAGACATGGGAACTAGGAGATAGGACCATACAGCCCCCTTCCATCACCAGTTATTACTGAAAAGCTGGTAAATCCAGAGGATTCAGAACACGTCCATTTTGCGCATCTCCAGGCTGTAGAGCTTGACACCCACAGCACAGATAAGCCTGTAGCAAAATGCCAAAAGCCGTAAATACAAAGTGTCACAGAAAGAGAGACCAGCAGTGCCTCTCACATGTGCCCTCCCCTTTTGCAGCAGGAACACTCATGGATACACTGGGAACTGTCTTGATCGATCTTTTTTTGTTTTGAGAGAAACACACACACCAGAACATAAAGAGAAGAGAAAGGGCAGGCAAGAACCTGCAGAAGACCAAAAGCTCCTCTACTTTTTCAGTCCTCTCCAAGCAACAGCTTTGGGATCCTGCAGCGAGAGCCGTGGCTGCCCAAAGTGCTCAGAGGTGCATCTCCAGCACCGTGTTTCGATGTGAGATGGGACACACATGAGTGAGTGAGTGTGGACTCCACACCACCAGCCCTTTCACTTAATGGTGTTTCAGGGGTCCTACAGAGTGTTATCAAACCTCATGCTTCTCACCTGCTTGCTGAGCAAAGCCTCATTGTCCCACTGGGTAAAACACAGTACAGGATCTATGGACAAACGAAGCCAGAACTGCAGTTAAATAAAATCATGATGCTTCATTGACTTACACTAATGCTTCACTGATTTGCATGTGCTGAGGATCTGCTCGGACAGTAGTGCTGGAGCTTTTCTGGAGAGGATTCCCTTATAAAACAAGAGGGTTTCAACACGATCACATGCAAACAGGAGCCCCTTCATCTGATAATGCAACTGGGCACCCAACTTGAAAATTAACTCCATCCCAGCCAGATCCAGTACAATCTGAAAGCTGAGTGAGCAGCTTGGGAAGAAGTGTCTACAGCGGTGGTGATGGGGACCAGCACTGCAGCTCCCAGCTGGCTCAGCTCTAGGGTGGCTGAGCACAGAAGAAGAGAGGAGGTCTGATTCTGACCTGCTGTCTTTCCCAGACTCAATAGCACAGCTGTAAGAGGCTGATGGAGGCTGGACCCTGTGACCAAGCAGGGAAAAGATGCTTTGGCCAAAACAGTAATCGCTTTGTTCTGTGCAAGGAACAGGAGGGGGGAACAATTTCACCATACTGGAAAGCCAGATGAGATGGACTTACGGTCTTCAGGAAGTCAGACAAGATGGACGATCAGCCTGAGGGTTATGAGTCTAGGGAGAGACAAAATGCAGAGAAAATCTTCCCTTGATCTAAGCCACGTTCCCAACGAAGCGTGAATAACAGCCCTTGCAGGCCTGGCTGGCTGCTATCCTCTCCTTCCATTACGAGGAGCCTTCTGGGAGCCATTGCTGAGGCACGACTCTCATTTATCCCTCTGTTTACAGGGACCGGTCGTTATTTACCGAAGATTCTCAATGCCTCAACAACATTTGAAACAAGTAGGAAGTACCGCGTCTGTAAAGAAGTAGTCAGAGATGACGGAGAAGAAAAGGCCCCCAGTAATTGCTCCTATCTATCATGCTGGTTTCTCTACTTTGCTCACACCACGTTCTGCTGCTGTTAATGCAGCCTATGGGCACTCCCTGGCTGCGGTGGGGATGGATTGTATGTTTCTGCCTTCCCTTAATTTGTGCTTCGCAGCAACACGTGTTATTTCCTTCGAAGACAAGCAAGATGGAAGCAGAGCCCAATTAATGCTGGAGATGGACCTTGCAGTGAGCTGGAGTGGAAGTGAGAGGGTTGGGGGAGGAAGGAGAACGACACTCAGTGCACAAACTCGTGTGGGAATGTCCACACACGTGTACACATGCGCTTTCTTCCAAAACTTGTGCTGTTGCTTGCCATAGTCCAGCCTCGGCGGCTCTCCATAAATCAAACCTGTTGCAAAGCCCTGTGCAATGCTGGGAGTTTTTCAATCAAGTTTGATGGCCATTGGAGCTATTATTTCAGAAGGGAGGTGGCTGTACTAACTTCATACAAACCACTTCTTCGTGGCAATGCTAATGAGTCGTGAAGCTTATACCGTTAACGATGCTGTTGCAAAATGCTCCCACAAGGATGCAATTAAGAAAAGTTGGTGATAATGGGCATTAAAGAGACATTTTATCAGCTCTCTATTGGGTGGTAAAAAACTACTCAAGCAGGCACGTACCTGGGTACAACTGCAAGGATCCCATATGTTCTCTTCTTCTGCATCACCTGTTGCCCTGGTCTTCTCTGGTCTGTGGTTTCTATGGTTGCCATCGTTAGTGCTTTCTGTACATTAACTCTCATGCCATGCAGGCTTCTCTTCAGAAGTCAGAAGGCTCACCATTTCCATCACTGGAGCCCTTCACTGTCGGACAGGCGCTTTCAGAGACACTAGCTGTTTCCACTGACTCAGGACGTGAGATGTTCTTGTTCTTGTTCCTGTTCCTCTTTTCACCAGTTATTCTACTGTTTCCTCACCTTGCAGCATTCCAGTAGCACATTGCTGTTATTAAGGTAGCTGTGTGATTTATCCTGACCCTACTGAGCTGGCGGCTGCTTACGCTCAAGGCAGTGCCTGCTGAGAAGAGCTTATCATCCTAAAGAGGCAAGACCAGACAGTAGGAAAGGAAAAGGAAGTCCATAAAGAGGGACTAACTAAACCAAAACCACACAGACAACCAGTAGCAGACTCAAATCTCTTAAGGCATTTATCCACCTCCATGAGAGTTATTTTGGGCTCACTTCATACTCGCAGGAAACTTCATGGCTCACTTCAACTCTGTTATTCCAGAAGTCTTAAGTTAAGATGAACTACTCTGGAGTCCACTGTTTGTCTCTACAGACCATATAAGGCACTTAGAGGTCTGGATTAGATGGAGACATCTAGTGATTTTGAGATGGATCCCAACCATGGTTTATCAGGGCAAAGTCTTAATTCCTCTGTCTGTACAAACTACCATCTCCCATAAGAACAATATATTCATTATACTGCATTAAACTTGCCCTATGTCCATCTTCCAGTGCCTTTGCTGATCAGATAGAGTCCTTAAGCTGAGCAGGTATTTCCTAATACCAGTGCAATAGTCCATTTGATGCAGAGGTTTATCACAAAGACACACACTGCACAAAACATCTGAATCTTTTAACATCAGAATACGTCATGTCTGAACACAAGACCCAAAACTAAAGCAGCATAGGATCAGGGAGAATATAAATTATGATATCTACCACACCATCCATGCAGCTGGTGATGAGGAAACCATCTATGTTTATCTTCAGTTCATCTTCACCTATGGCAAATAGCTTTTTGTTTCATTTCTAATACAAACTACAGCTTTCCAAAATGTTTTCTTTAAAGCCGCTATTAAGAATGAAGGGTTAGAGTCGCCACTTTGTGTCTCTAACATGGTACAGTATAACCAGCAGCTAAATTACAGCAGGCCAGACAAAAGGGCAACGAGTCTCCGCTAGCCTTGCAAAAAACTGCGCAGGTGTACTAATGCATCTTCTTGACCAATGTCTCCTCCAGTGAAATTCTGCTTGCTGAGGTGGTTCTTAATCAAAGAAGTAGCTATTACCTGTGACAAGACCAGAAATTTGATGGTTTTCCTCATCATCAGCAGGGGAAGGGGAAATGCTTTACTAGAGTGGCTAAAAAAATCCTATAAACCCAAAGATCAAAGGCCTGTGAAAATAGCCCTGGAAAAGGGGACATGTCCCTCTAGAGAAGTGCTTGAGGAAAGGTGATCAGAAGAGGAGATATTCATGCAGAGCATTTTCCAGCAATTCCTTTTCAGGCAGCTCCCAGGCAGGAGGCAGGGATGACCGTTTACAGAAGTCTTCTACTTCAATGAGCCTGAGATTATAATTTAGTGTTGAAAAGAGCTGGGCAACTCTTTAAGTGATCATGGGTTGTCTGTGGGATGAACCGGTCACAGATGCCCATTCTCCTTCCATGCCCCCAGAAAGCCCACCTGGAGAAAGTGTCTGGTGGATGCCGTGCAGCATCCAGGTAACATGGTAATAAAAGGTATGAGGTTGGAGTCATGCAGTGGCAGTATGTATGTGCCACACATAAAAGACATCTTCTCTAGGGTTGCTACAACAGCAGTTGTAAGAAGAATTTAGACACACACATGGTAATAAGCTACGGTGGATCCAACACATGTATTTAATGATCTTGATTTCCAAAAAAATTTGTTCTTTTGTATGGGCACCAGCAATCAGGATGAATTTGATTTTTACTAGCTCTTCCGTCAGCATTCAGTATATTCCTCGCCAGACCTCCTGTCGGCAGGCAGACACAGGGGACACGAGTGCCTGACTTCCATGCTATTTCAGAACCGGTGACCTAAATACGAGCTGCGAGCAGTGTATGCCAGTCAGAGCTAACGGGAGAGACACGCCTCGGCTCGGTTGTAGAGATGCTCACACATGAAGGCTTTCTGCCTGGGTCATCAGCCCTCGTTGGCAGAGCTTACTGATGCCTTGGTTTCATGACACGGAGGAGTGCGTTGGCGTGCGCCAGCGATGAAGCTCGGATCTGGCGAGATGCTATGGGTGGGATGGGGATCTGTCCCACACCTGCCACCGCCAAGGCTGTGAGTATTTCAAATGCTGGAGAACAGCCTGTGTTAAAGAGGATGCAATCACGCACAGCTTGCTGACACTACAGTTAAGCAAATGGTGCCATTAGCAGATGAGTGGATTTTGTTGGGAACTCCATATAAACCCTCCCCAGTCAACACTCCTGGCTTTAGCACCCCAAGGAAGGCTGCCCTTTACGGCTGCTGAGCTGCTCCCATAGGTCCTGGCAAGGGAGCAGAGCGGGATGTGTTCAAATCCTGCCCCTCCTAAGGCAAAGCATTACGTGTCTGCAAACAATCTCTGCCAAACCCACCCTTCCTGAAACAGCCCACTGACACGGACAAAGGCCCCCAGACTTAACTTTTGAAGGCATCTGATCTTTGGAAATGCTGCTAACAGTATGATCCCCCTCCTGGGGGCTTCGTAGCCAGTCCCAAAACCCCACTGTGCCCTCCGTAAGGCAGGGACCCTCCCTGCCTTCCCTCCCCA
Organism: Burhinus oedicnemus; assembly: GCA_008921705.1. Classification (NCBI taxonomy): domain Eukaryota; kingdom Metazoa; phylum Chordata; class Aves; order Charadriiformes; family Burhinidae; genus Burhinus; species Burhinus oedicnemus. The sequence goes on along the minus strand of VFFE01007127.1, from coordinate 770,236 downwards.
GCCCAAGCCATGCAGAAGGGGAAAAGCAATGTTAAGTCCAGAGCCATGCGGGACAGTAAGAGATGCACATAAATCTCCGCTAGGCTGAGCCAGGGGTAGATCCACATCCCTCCAGCTCCATCAGATGAGCTCCTGACACTTGGCGAAGTGGGGGTTCCCTGTGGCTTTGCAGGGGGTCCTTCAGCCTGTCCATAGCTCACAGAAACACACGCAGCGTTGCCTATGAAATCACACAGCTTTGGACAGATCTAATCAAAAATATGGGGAAAAGAGCAAGATTGCAATAAATATAACTTAGCAAAAGGTGATGTTTCATAGTAGGCTCCAACCATACATGACAGGGGGGGACCTGATAGAGATCGGGCTGCAATAGAAACATCACCTTTTGAACAAGATACTTTATCTGCTAAATCAGTTCCCTCTCTTGTCAAATTAAATCCATAGCCCATTTAATCAGGAAAGTCGAAGCCAGATCCAGTGTCTCGGGGGAAGTTTTATTGGAAGCAGGTTCTGTCTTTGTGAGAAGGAAGGTAATATATATTTGAGACTGCATAGTAACGCTAAAGGATTTGTCAAAAGAGGAAAAAAAAAAAAAAAGGAGGGAATAGTTCTGTTTCCCCACAGAAAATTATATAGATTGAGGAAATATGAACTGACCAAGTTTTCAAATTTCTTTTTTAAGCAGAAAGAAGTAAACCTTGTTACTGATGTTTCTGACCTAACATATGTGCTTTGAAAGATACACCAAAATTATGATGAACTTAAACCAAGAGGGAAACAGGCTAGGATGAGGGTAATATCCTGTGGTACCTATCTTGAGAAGAGGTTTTGAAAATTTGGGTCCGTTCCCGAGAGAGGATGTCTTCTTGCCTTGATCCTTTCCAGCAGCACATGCTGGAAAGGCGCTGGTGGGGAAACAGGAATGGCTCCCAGGTCCCACCTCTGGAATATGCTTTGAGCTCTTCTGTACAGATGAACCCTTTCATTGGGAGAACAAATCCCAGTATAATAAAAGCCAAACAATGTTAATGAGGAGGTATGGCAGAGGGGGAAAACCAGGACCCCAAAAAATCTGACCCACCAGAAGGAAATACACAGGGAAAGATGCTTTGCTGCCTAAAAGTCAAGCCAGCCGCTGGGAAGGAAGCAGCTGAATTTAAAGCAACCATTTTGGAGATAAAGACGATGCTAAAATTACTGTTGAACATTATCCAAAAAGGCAGATAATGCCTAGATTACATCTTCAAAGTTTTATCGCCTTAAGCTAAAGGAGAAAGAGAAGGGGAAGTGCAGGCTCAGAGGGAGAGAGATTTGGTTTCCTAGGACTGTCATGAGCCACATTGACTTGGACTCCAATCTCCGGTATGTTTAATATGTAGATTGACTTAGGCTTTCTCAGTAAGTAATTTAAGAAAACAGCATCTGGAAAAAAGTCTTAAGTAATTTAAACTCGCTGCAAGCAAAGGCAGCAGAAGGTCAGTTTTTTTAACACAGGCGAAAAGTGATGACATGGTAGCTGGAAAAAGGCCAGGTTTGTGCAGTAGAAGAGGATTTCCTGCTTGTATTCCCATCCATTGTAACTTGCTGCTTGCCTTTAAGCGACATCTGCGTGTGTGGAGATGCGCATGCCTACGGCTGCGGTGGGCACCATAGGAAAGCTCGGAGCCTCCAAGGTTTTCTAATCCTCCCCAGACACAGCTGGCTGATTAAGGAGGTGCCCCAGGCTAACGGCAGCATCGCCCAGAGAGAGGAAGGATCCCATCTAGCACGACAGAAGCAGCAAGGTAATGACTCAGAGAGATGGATTCTCATTGCTGCCACTCCCAGGAGAAAATCAAAATCTCTCCTTCATCCCTTCTTTGTCTGGTTCGTCTGCTTAGGGTCCAACTCAGCGAAGCATTTAAGCGAATGCTTAACTCCCATTGATTTCAAGGGGATTACGCACACAGCCTGAAATTAAACGTGCTTTTAAATGCTTTGCTGAACCAGGGCCTGAAAAATGTGTGTTGCAGTGGGAGAGGACTATCCTAGTATTTTTTCAGTGCCTGGCATGATGGGCCCCAAAGGAAGACAGAAACTATTTGGGAAAAAAAGTTTCAGTCATTTCCCCTGCTTTTTGTCAAACGGCAGTGCGAGACTGCTGTCCCTTCACGTGCTGACAGCCGGCAGCTGACGGGCTGAGCAAACAGCTTTGCGGTGGTTCGCTTGTCACAGGGACACATGATTGCAAAGGTGATGACAAAACCATGCAATCAGAAACTAGATTAAAGCAATCAAAATCATGTAGTCAGGACCAATTCCAGCTCCAGGTCCAGCTGCATCTCCAAATCTCCGTCTGAGTGAACTTTGCACCTTCTCTGAGGAGGAAAGCAGGAGACAGCACCTCTGGCACCAATATGGGCAGCTGGGAAACCAAAGTCCCAGAAGGTCAAGTTTAGTCAAAGCCACACATAAAACCAACCTCAGGTCATCCCATCCAGAAACCAAATCTTGAGCCGGGGATTGCCTGAGATCAGGATCATCTTTTGAGCCACTGGGAACAGCACCATGTTCACGGTACAGGAACATGCAGAGCCTCCAAAACACTCAGCTGAGCATCCTCAGAGACTACCTTGGCCAAATCTGGAGCTGTTTTCCAAGGTTCAACGAAAGCCACCTCCTGACCTCCAAATTAACTTCACACAAGACACTGGGATCCTTCAGGTTTGTTTTCAAAAACTGAAGAACAGAAGGTCAGCACGGTGGTCTGACCCATTTTAAGCTTTACTCCACAAAAGCTGAGCTGCTTTTTCTGAACATGTTCACCAGCTTTCAACCTGGAGTAAAAACTCATCCTGGGACATTTCAATCCAAAGACAAAACACTTGGCAAAACGATAAACAATTGAAATCAGAGCCTCACCGTGGGGACTACTAGAGAGTGCTGCAAAGGGGGCGTACTACTGCTACCGACCCAATATAATCTCTTCTTCTATAGATTTCTTTGTGATCAGTTGTTGGCGCTAAGTAACCACATTTTAGTATTAAAAACACAATTTGTTCCAAATGCAGTGGCTACAGGAATGCCACATCCTATTCTTAACAACCCCATGATGTACTGACAGCCAGCCAAATCCTGTTCTCAATTACATGAGTGTAAATTCACAGTAACTCAGTACACAGCCCTCTGAGAAGGGAGCTAGCAAATGCTCAGAGCTTTTGGAAATCACATTGCAAGGATTTGCATATGTGATGATAACCAAAAAAAGCTGTCAATCAGAGCACGGGGACTGTGTATAGCAGGCGCTTTCCATCAGCTTGGCGTTGGTGAAACCACCAGGTGTCCCTGCCCGTGCTCTGGATGGCAGAGATTTGGGAAACTGAGCTCGTCAGACAACACTCCTTTTCTTTTGTGCTCCCACCCATATGCGAAGACACCATTTTACAGTAGTGTAAATCCAGGAGCGGGAATCCAAGCTCTCAGTGCTGTCCCTGCCACCATCCCGCTGCCTGGGCTGGGGCAAGTCCCTTCCTCTTTGCATCCGCAAGGGCTGAGCTGTTGGCTGCTCCAGCTGGGTAACACGCTGCTGAGTCCCAGCATCAAACACCAGCGACGGCAGCTGAACAGAGCCCGGCTGCGCTTGAAAGACAAAGTTCTTGAGAAAATATCCACCCCCCCACCAGCAGCAAGCACGCCCCAGTCCCTGTACAGCCGCAGCACTTGCCCTGCCGGAGACTTCAAATGGAGCCATCATCTCCTTGCGTGACTCCCCCTTTCATGCACCCGGATGCAGGAGAAACCCCTTGCTAGCGTGACAGTCTGTGGGTGAAGACATGCTGGGGGTTTCCCGGCCACCACAGAGCTCTCATTGTGGAGGGAATACAATGGAGTCACCACAAAGCACATGGCCAAGAGGAGGGGTTAGGGAGAGTAGCCGCTTTGATCTGCCGGCATAAGAGCTGACTGTGGGGTCGGTTAACCCTTGAGGCTTGGCCCAGCGCGAGCTTCTTCCTTTGGTCCCCCTGCAAAAGGGGCCTTCAGCTGATTGATATCCCATCTGACGCAGGAGATCCTGAGGAGAGCTGGGAACCAGGTGTCAGGATGCTTGGGGTCCCCTTCAAGCACTAGAGAGATACCTTCCGCCAGGTATTTTCCAAGCTGCTGCATTTGTCTAGCGCTTTCCCATCCCGCTCCTGAACACTTCAGATGTTACACTTAAGAAAACTCCATTTCCTGAGCTCCTCTTATTTATTTGTATTCCAACGCCCAGAGGCAGACTGCTCCTGAGCTCCAGCCATTGCACCCTTCACCTACCCACTACCCAGAGCCTTCTGTCCACCTTCTCCAGCACCAACCCCTTTCATACCATCCCACAGGCCATGGACCTCCCATCAGACCTCTCCAACTTCATGCAAAACATCCCACGATGTAAATGAGCTCCCGTTAGCTCCACAGAGAAGGAGCTGGGGGAGGAGGAACACAGGCTGTTCTAGGTGATGATTTTGATACCATGTTTTTTTCTTGTTGACCAGAGAAGGCTGCGCAAGGAGGGATTTCTAGGAGGGAGACAAGGCATGGTAGGATCTTATCACATGCATCCTCTCCCGATGTCAGCATCGTCCCTCACAGGGTGCTTGCAGAGCGCATGCTATTAGTTAAATCAATACAGTGTTTCTGGGGAAGGGAAATTCCACCTGGGCTGTGGTTCATCTGCCACTCTGACTCCAACATGTATGAAAGCACAAAGTGACTGTGAGGAGCTGGCAGACAGCTCCTCTGGGATTACAGGAGCAGACTCCAAAGCAAAGCCCTTTCCAAGGCTTGACATGCAAAAATGCAGTTTAGGGGCCTGATGTTCAAAGATATTTATTCTCCAGGATCCTGGCCAGCAATGAGAGGAACTGCACATGGGTGGCAGGGCTGAGCGCCGGGCCCTGAAGCCAAATGTCTGAGAAGATGCATCTCATTCTGAGCATCTTTATTCCAAGACCGTGCCAGAGCACACTTGTTACTGTAGGTGAAATCCGGGCTTCACCCAACAGAGCCAGCAGCCGTCACTGCCATCCAAGTGGGCAGAACCTTTACTACTACATCTCCAGAGAAGCAGAGCAGACAAGACTGTCTTGCAACTTAGTCTTTAAGGCAAAACAGGATCAGCGGCGGCTCGCTTTATTGCTCTTGTTTTACAAGCATCTGTTGTTTTGGAAACATCTGAAATGAGCACAATGCGACACAAGGCACCCTACGCAAAGCATCCTCTGTCAAAGGCGGAAATCTCAGACACGTGTCTGAAAAAGACTTGAAAGCCTTTTGTTGTTGTGTTGCTGGTGGTAATTTTGGTTGTATTTTTAAAAAAAAAAAAATTAAAGGAAGAGACTCCTTTTTTCAAGAACTCACCCAGATGTTTGTGGTTTGGGATTTTATTTTTTTTTTTAGTGCCTGGTTAGTCTCATGTATATTGAAACCTGCTCTGCTAACACAGAACAAGGGGGCTCTGAAGACGTTCAAAGGGATCTGGAGAGCAGCAGTTTATACAAAGCTTTGCTCTGCTTTCCTACAAGAGAGGGAGGAGGGAGGGAACGGTGGGTACGAGCTGTAAGGGCAGCTGTTCGCTGCAGTAGTTCAGTCTGTGGAAACAAAATGCAGTGAAATAGAGCTTTAAAACAAGAAGTTCCACGGACACACTCGGCCATTTCTTCAGCATAACATTCCCAAAGCCTTCAGCAGCTTTCTGGGTGCAAGTAGAGAGGGCAGCCCATGTCCCAACATAGGAGAGTAAAGACCTTCTCCATGTGTCCCCCAACCATTAACTGACTCCTGCCTCCCATCAGGGCATGGTGTGGCTGTTCCAGGTGTCACCTCTCTTCTGTAAACACTTACCACAGAGTTACACTTCTGTGTGAGGTGGAGAAGGTAAAGGCGTAGGACAACAGGGGAAGAAGCCCAAGAAACCCACCAGGCATCAGGATGAAACATAGCGCATTTAGGAACAGCCGTGGTGCAATGGCAGTGGTAGGAACCTGGAAAGATGCAGATTTTCAAACTATTTGAAATCCACTTCCAGAATTCATGCCGCCACATCCAAAAAGGTATCATCTGTCTGATAGATGGAAATGACACAGAAACCTGGCTTTGCTGCCTCCTAGTAGAGACATCAGAAGGACTTGGTCACTACTCGACTGCCAAAAGTTACTTCCCGGTGCAGAGCTGAGAGGGTATGCACAGCCACCCAGCAGCCTTTAATGCTCCAGTTAGAGCTAGTCACTGGTTTCCACCCTGAAATACAGTTTGACCTGAAAGCATTTAATTGCAACATTTTCCACCAAACTGGGAACTGTCAAATGGCAGATCAGAGCCGAGCACAAGCAGACACTATGCAGTCGCAAGACAGAAAAACAGATAATTACCCCCAGATTATACAAATTGCAGGAACTGGTGCTGAGTTTAGCTATCAAGTGGGCCGGTGAATCAAGTCCCCTTGGCTCAGCAGTGTCAACTCAGACAATGTGAACTTTGCTGCTGCCCTCCCAGCATGTCCACCCACCTTATCCCCTTCCATTCCAAAAGACATCAACATCTCAAGATGCTGATCCAGGCAGCGAAGCTCAAAGGGGCTGGATGGCTCATAAACCTGGTGGGATCTCAGCAGGAGAAGATGCACAGCCTCTCAAAGGTAAATAAATAAAGTCTCTGGAACAGCATCCTCTAGCAGGGAATATGCAAGGCTGGGGCTGGAGAGAAGGATGAGAAAAGCCTTTCCAGTCTCCACATCCATCACTGCTAAACATACCTGAAATGGATCCAGGTAGGATAGATCTCACTAACTAGGTACATTTTTCACTAGACTAACGAAAGCATGTTTTAAATCTTAGCAAGGAGATCTAAATAATTCAACAAACAAGACTAGGGTAGGTGAGAGGACTGAAGGGAGTTGAGTCAACAGCTCTGAGAAAGCCCAGCAGTATCTGAACCATCACATCGGCTGCGATAACAACCCCATGGCACTTGACCATGTAGATTTGAGTCCCACAGATGCTTTCATCAAGCAGTGTCCAAAGGCCCCATCCTGCTGTCATGGGACAAGTAGCAGAGCTAGGCTGAAGATACAGATCTGCAGTGCTCTTGGGGCAAGGCAGCCACTTCATGAACCACTTTCAGGGTCCTAAGGACCTGACTCCTCCTTAAACCCTAGTCCTCACCTCTCTTCCCTGACTTTTCTTTATATATATGGTAATTCCTAAGCACAAAGAAAACATGATGCTGGTATTAGAGACTTCTGCTTTTTGCTGTGACTGTGAAGCCCCAGGACAAGAAAAAAAGGTAGAGAACTGCCTTGTGATCACTGATGCAAAGGGCACGGCTCTTTCCTTGCATCTGTCCTTGGGCTGAGCTCCTGGGTCTCTCTTTCTGGTCCTGTCAGCTCAAAGAGCCCCACAGGTATGAGTTTACCTGCAGGGCACTTTCCTTTTACAAGGATGTGCCCCATTAGACCACCGCACAGCTGGATCTGGCCCTCAAGGCTGGAGGAAGAGTCTCATCCCATGTGTTACCCTTCCCTATTTCCCCCTACCCTCATCTTGTGCTCAGAACTGGATACCTGCCAACGAGCAGACGATTTAGTACCAAGTGTCTCTCTACTGATGTTTCCATCAAGACGGGAAACAAGAAAGGCTTCGCTGATTTACCGAGACTCACTGGTTTTGTGCCTTGACAAGAATTACAAAAGGATTCTCATTACAATCTCCCCGGTTCTCATCAGCCTGGCACGGAGCCTGCTGGTGCGCCGTGTCGATCAAAGCCTTGCTCGTGAAAGCCCAAAGGGTGCTAGTAGAGCTGTTAGAAAGATGATCTTTTTTCTTCTTGTCGTAGCCGTGGCACTTGTGTGAAACCAGGGGGAAGGCTGGAGGATCAATCAGGAGATCCAGCCACTTTCGGGGGAGTAAGACACAGAGCTAAATGTGCACCCCTGCCTGCCTTCCTCCAGCTGCCAGTGGGAAAATTCCAGCTCCAGTTGCAGCCAGCACCTGGAGAAGGCTGTGATCTGGGATCATGCAGAGCACCTGAGCCCTGAGGGACAACCATCTTTCTGCTGTAGGTCCAATTATACAGGGCAAAGCATTGCAATCGACATCCACAAACAGGCTGGAAACCTATTTCCATGCAGGGAATGGAGGTCTGACACCGTGCTACCAGGGCAGCTCCAGGCCATGCTGGGGACCCACTGAGGACCTAGGTGAAAGGTGGTTTGTGGACAGTATTGCCATGCCTGATTTGGGCTTTCCTTCCCAGCCCCTGGGAAGCACCATGATACACCTGAACATTGCAGCGTGTTGGACTGTTGAAAGCCCATGGCTGTGGTCTGAGGTGCTCTGCCAGAGAAAACTCTGTGACAAACCACATGTTCACCAGCAGAAACTGAAGATCTAGGGGATATTGTGGATGAAAATCTCAGCTAAGATCCCAGGTTTGGCAACAACAGAGAGGGGATGGGACGCTCTAAATCCCTCTGTGGGGGCTAGTCATGCAGGAGGGCTGTCATGGAGGTCTTCCAAACCCCAACAGACTCTGTATGGATGTCCAACTACAGCACTTTCCACCCAGCAGCTTCTACTGTTAGCTCCGCTCCCCGGCTGCCACAGGCAAATGCTGTGGTCCCTGATGTATGCTGGAGTGACGTTTCTATTATATTTCCCTCCTCAGCTGAGTGGAGGCTTGGTTGGAAATAATTCAGTGTTGATGGGGAGGGTTCAGCAGAGTTTCCTATTTTTTGGCCCATTCAGTTAGAAAAATCTAATTGACTTTCCGTTCCTCCCAGTAGCCTTTGAACCTGTCGATTAATTTTCAGCAAATTTGATAAAGTGGGAAAAGTTTCAAATCTGTTACAGTCCTACAAAATGCGTGAAAATAGATGGCTGGGAGAGGAGATCAACGTCTCACTGGATGGCTGCAGGATGTATTTATCTGGGGTGGCAAGCACCAGTGAGCCCATGCTGGAAAGTGCTGTTAGGACTGTACCCAACCTCAGGAGAAGTTTTGGTCAGAAATTGCATTTCTCTAGGCACAGGAGCAAGGGAAAAGAAAAGGAAATGAAGTATCCCAACCCCAACACCTTGTAGGGCAACTTGTTTTAACTAGTGAAAACATTTATCTCCTTGACTCTGAAGTTGCTTTAATAATCTGATAACTCAAATTGGGGCAAGAAACATGTTTTCTATTCATTGTTAAATACAGTAAGTATTGTGACATCATGGAAATGGTATCTTTGATGTTAGACTGCACAAATGAGCTTTGATGGAACATGGAATGAGGAATGGCGGTAGGAGTCCCTAATGGGGACTCCCAGCACACAGGGTAGGTGCACGATGTGAAGGGGATTAAGTCAGAAAACACCCTGTGAGAACTTAGATGCTGTGAACAAGGTGCTGCAAGGATTTCTTCTCACTTTTACACACGTGCCTTGTCAAAACAGCAGCGTCTAGCTTGTTAATGTTTTTTAAAACATTTACACAGCAGTTGCTTTTCTACTGGCCATTAAGACAATTCCACTTGGCCAATTCCCTCTCACCTCCTATTTGCTGTCACAATAATCTGGCTCTGCATGTTTTGGAAAACCAGTTGCATTTTACGAGGGTTTAAATCTAGAGTCATCCCCACAGGGCTTCCTTTAAATGTTTTCATCATCTCCCCTTCCTCTACTCCGCAGACTCGAGCACAAGGGAAATTTTTTCAAAAGCCAGGTTAACTTGCTGAGATGTCATTATAAATCCAAAGCAAATAGGCCTGAGATGTTCCTTGTGGGCCTTTTATTCAGTGAAATGAGTTTGGCAGCACAGCAGTTGCTTTGCAAATACACTGCACTGCTTTGAGGTTTGCCTCAAATCATGGGGGTCTCTTTGCTGCCTGCTCCTTAGAGCTGGAGGAGGGACGTGAAGGTCACTGGGTTATGCCTGGCAAGAAAATGATTTCTCATAAGTGCTGGATGAGCCCTCTTTACGGGCTAAAAAAACAGTCTGCAGAACTGGGACCCCTACTATATCTGTAGGGTCAACTCTTGGAAGACATTTGGCACCACTTACTTTACAACAACCTACTGCCTCCATGAAAATGGACGAAAATTCCACAATCCCTAGTGGTGCCAGCTGCCTACAGAAATCACTCCCAGCAGATGGCTAATCTAAGTATGAGTTGGTCTGCCAGGACATGCCTGTGAGAGCAGATCTCCCCCTTCCTGCGTTTGGTAGACTCAACACGTTCTCCTACCACACACACCACTCCTAGCAATGATTTGGTCAAGCCCTGGGAGTTCATCTCCACTGAGCACTTCAATGCTTGTACGGAGCAAGAAAGATGGGGAAGTCCAACCATTAGGTGAAATGACTAATGATAGTGGGGAGATCCAAACCAAGACCCCTGAGGGTTCATATAGCTGTCAGACTGGTTTCTGACAAATGGTGATGACCAGGAGCCCAGAGAGGTACAAGCACAGACTCACAGAATCATACAATCACCAGGGTTGGAAGGGACTTATGGAGATCATCTAGTCCAATCCCCCTGCCAAAGCACGGTCACCTACAACAGGTTGCACAGGATGGTGTCCAAGCAGGTTTGGAACATCTCCAGAGTCGGAGACTCCACCACCTCTCTGGGCAGCCTGTTGCAGTGCTCTGCCACTCTCAAAGTCAAGAAGTTCTTCCTCATGTTTAGATGGAACTTACTATGGTCAAGTTTGTGTCCGTTACCTCTTGTCTAGGCACCACTGTAAAAAGACTGGTCCCATCCTCCTGGCACCCTCCCTTTATGTAGGAGGGATGTGAAGCACAGAAGCTGATCACAAGCACACAATTCCCTTTTCATCTCCATTGGCACCAGCAAGTGCCATCTCTGCTCCCATGGGCCCTCCCTATATGATGTGCTGGTCAACCTTGGCCTGTGGCCTTGCAAATGGGGTGCAGGGAAGGACCCGGAGCTGGGTGATGCTGTTGAATCAGTCCCTCTCTCTGTTATTTTCTTTGTCTCTGGAGAGCAGGAGTGCTGTAAGGCAAACACTAGCTCCACTTTAGAGATCTTCTAGCTGTTAGCTAGGCATGAATAATATCGTTTGCATTCAGTCACACCTAATGCAGACTGGATGGGAGGCAGCTCTGGATGCTCTTTCAACTGCTCTTAGAGGTGGTTCCTCTCCATTCAAGCAACTGTTGTTGTGTCAAATATCCTTGCCCCAAGAGATATATGAACACAGTTTGTTCAGCCTCTAATGAAGGTAGATGAAACCCTCGCTCAATTTCTGAGATTCAATCATGCTAAAATCTATCAATTAACTAAAGACATTGGAGCTTGCTAATGTCAGACTAATTAAGACATGCTTCAAGCACTTCCTATTAGTTATTCTTGTGGTTATTAGGTGTGGAGGAGATGTATATAAATAGACAGGAGCGCTCTGCTAAAGCAGGAAAAACTGTTGCAAAATCAGGCTCTGGTGGGGTGTTCTGAAATGAAGTTTGAGGGATATTGTTACTTAGCAAAATAGGGATTTAATCTAAATATTAACCATATGACAGGAGCATCTTGAAACCTCTCAAGGGATTAAGGCCACCTTATATCAGGCACTGTATGAATAACTGTAGCTGTCTAAAATGGAAGGGTTTTGCCCAAGAGGCAAGAAGTGCCAGGGGACCGCTGAGTCCCCCTATCTCAGACACACTCCTGAAATGCCCCTCTCTCTTCTCAGCAAAGGGACTTCATAAAACAGACATCTAACATTTAAAAAGCCAAAGGTGGGGTGGTCTTAGCCCTAGTGAGCCTGTGCGGCTGTGTGCCCTTGATGCATTTCATGACAACACTGACTTCAGCCCACAGTGCCTGGAGTGCCTTGCTCTGACTTTGTCAGCTCCAGGCCCTACAGCCCAGACATCTCACCCCATCCAAAGCTGGTTTTGGAGACTAGGCTTGGAGGCATCTCAGCCATGCCCTCTGAGAGGAAGGAAATGAAGGTTTGCTTTGAGTGTCTTTCAAGCAGGAAGATAAACTAAACGTGAGTCAGACCTGAGGCTATTGGAATTGGTTTCTGCCATTGTCTATGCATGTGTTGAAACGAGTCCGGGACATGAGAGCTGGAAGACCTGAGCACCCACTGAATCTTCTCCCTGCTGGAAAGAGGATGCATGATCACACAGCATCTGTCTGTACTGAGTAACTTGCAAACCTGTGGGCTGACTTCAACACCGTTTGAGATAGGGTAAGAAGTCTTAGGGAAATAATTTTGCTACCGGTTTAGTGGAAATAGGTCATAAGAAAATTCTGAGGGAAAAGCTGCCATATAGATTTAGTCTTTATTAGACTCCTGACTATTCACACAAGATGAAAAGGCTATAAAAGTCCCAGCCACAAGGAAATCTTCCTTTCTCTGGTTTGACCAGAGGATTGATCCATGACATCTCTAGGCAAATGGAGGTTTTTATCTGTGCTCCTGCAATTGGAAAACACAGCTAAAGTGCTCTGAGCTGCCTGGTGAGGCTGAAATTCTCGCTCCAGTGAAGCCGAACGAAGCATCAGAACTGGAGAGGTACCCAGAGATGACCTTTTCCATAAGAAGAAGATAAGGCTATGGTAATCAAACAATCCAGCCTGATGTTTTTGCTGAGGCCAGTTACACTGGTGGGTTTTTATGAAATGACAGCGGAGCCCCAGGAAGGAGTACTGTGAGCCGGCAGCTCTTTCTGACACACCACCCAAGGGGTCACCAGCACCGTGGGTTGGAGCAACTCTCTGTTCCCTCTTCCCATGTGCCTGAGCCAGTCAGCACCCTCAAAGAGCTGCTCTTTAATCAGGCATCTGAAATAGCAAATAGAAGAGCCATCTAGGGAAGACAGCCCTGAAGTTAAAAAAAGGAACTTACTATGAAGCCTGCAAATAAAGAGAACCCGCCCATGAGTCTCCTCCTGCAAGTTATTCTCTTCTCCATCCAGCAAAAACCTCAAGGGATTAACTTCCACTAAATTACCCTCTTCTCTGCCAGCCAGAAACTTATATGCATCACCTCCCACTAAATTACCCTCCTCTCTGGCCAGCCTGAAACCTCAGCAGCTCACCTCCCCTAGCGCTCCCCTCTGCCAGCCACAATTAATCCTTTCAGTTGAATTTTCATTCCCAGCTTCTTCTCCAAGTGAAAGATCCAGGGCTCCAGTAAGGAAAAAAAGTCTGCAGGCTTCTAGAGGTGTCCAGAGTGGCCTTGAGCAGCAGGCGCCTACCAAAGCCAGGCACAGGCCCCCAGGCTTTTTTTGCTGCTCTTTAAAAGCTCCCTCAAATGCAGCAGGAATCAAGAGTTTTCTCTCTTTTCTTGAAACAGCTGCAGCTGCAGAGGAGAGCACATGTAAAGTCTCTGTGGGCACCTGATGATGAATCCCTCTGTCCACTCACTGAAAACCAGTGTGTAAATTGGTGTTAGCGATTTTCCTCTTCTCCATATTCCTAACCCGCCTGGAAGGGAGCCTGGGGAAAGCCCCCAGGCCCTGCTGCTCCAAGCCTGGCAGGTCTTGCACCATGGTGTGACACTTCAGCTTGGCAAGTTCATCTGCCAGCTCTGTCCTGACCCCACCATCTCCAGACCTCAGGCTATAAATATGGGATAGCATTACTTCCTGGCTATCAATACTCGGTGGGATAATTTGCATTTTAGCAAATAAGAGTTGATCGGCTATTATAATGCGAACCCCTGGCACCTCAAATCTGCTCAGATCTTCCCATGCTGGACACCTCTGCAGTTGCATTTCTGCTCTGTTCTCTCCTCAGCTCCCCCAGGAAGGACAAAGTCATGTCCCAGCCCAGTCAAGGAGCTCTGAGATGTGCAAACTATGGGGACGAGGAAGGAGAAGCATTAAACGTTTTTCTTTCCTCCCTAAATATGTTTGTAAAGCATTTGATCTGGCAGCCTCTAGTACATTTACCATGGGAGATAATCTTTGCCATTCGGGGCTAGTGATAAAGAAAACCCGCCTGTTATCAGCTGACCAACTCGTCCCAGCAGGAGACGTCCTATCTTGGGCACATCAAGGCAGATTTCATTATTAAAGAAGCTGTTTGTTTGCCCTGATCTATGGAGGAAAAAAAAAAAAAAAAGGCAATTTCTTTTGTTCTCCACAAGCAGCAAATCAGTGTTTCTGCTCTGTCTTCATTACCTGCTCAGTAATTGTCACTGCTGAGTGCCTGGTGAGACATCCTGAAGGATGCTAAAAGCTTTCCTTTCCCTTTTTGCAGAACCATCTGCTTTTGTCTTCTCGAAGGCTGATGGAGGCAAGGAATTGTCCTCTGTTTTTAAAGGGGCAGGGTGGTGTAAATGTCACCTCTGGCTTTATTTTTAATGCATTAAATAGTCAAAATCAAATGGCCTTTTGCCTATCCAATGGTTGCCCTCACCATCTGCTGCAGGAGTTGATTTATTGGGAGCAACGTCCTTTGGCTGGGAAGGTGAGGGCTCCCCCCGACACCTCGGCTCCCTGCCCTTCACCTCGCCTAGAATTAGCAAAACAAGGTGATTTTTGAGGTGTTTCAGAAGAGGTTGGGGAGCAGATATTTGTTTGCAATGTCCATTTCCCTCTTCATTTCAGGACAGGACACAGCTTTGTCAGAGGCGTGCAACAGCAGCTCTCCTACACAAATGCTGCAGAAATATGGAAATTCAAACCAGAAAGAATCATTAAAAGTCCTCGAAAGGCTAAATGGTAGAGGTCCCACAACCATCCTATGTAATCCAGCCTCTGCTCTGCTATCCCTCCCTCTAGGGTATTATTATTTCCTCTTGCTGTAATTTAAACTCATGACGTCTTGTCTTCTTCATCACAGATGTCAAAAATCAGATTTCATTTTCATCACACAATTACTATTCAACAAAACCATGACTTTTTAAGGGAAAAAATCTACTTCACTACCTTCTAAATGTGAATATTTTAGAGTAATTTCTTAAAAATAGTTGAATTGGTACAGTTTGCCATTTTCAAAAATGCCACAAGATAGGTTTCCCATTTTTAAATGACAAACTGGTTTGAAACACAAGCCAATGGCCATACTGTTTTCTTTCAGAGGCGTTGTTTTAATTTGGGGTATTTCAGAATTACTAAAGCAAAATCTTCCCCTTGAACCAGGTGCGATTGTTTCTCTCCAGCTCTGCAGAAGTGACATGAAGACCCGGTACGGAGATGTTTAGTTCCATCCCAGGGCAGGGAACGCATCTCACATCTTTTACAATTTCTCACCCCGCAGCAGACACCTGCAGAGGCTGGAGGCCATAGTATCCCAAAGCGATCATGGTCTTTCCCCTTGACCTGGCTCTGGGTTTTACCTCCCAGGTCCCTGCCAGAGGCTTCTCCAGCCCTCAATGCTTGGAATTTTGCAAGCTTGTAATTTCTAGTTTAAATTTATTTATGCTAGTTTACACTCACTTATTTACTAATTATTGCCTTCAAGCTTAAATAGCTCTTCTCCCTCCCTAGCGTGAATCCTTTGGATGTTATTGGAATCAGAAGCTCCTGCTCAGCCTCTGTTTATGGGGTTAAACACAGGGGTTTGTGGTCTCTCAGAAAAAAAATGCTTGGGGCTCCCCAAACATCCTGAGAACATTTCTTGGCTCCTCTTCCAGTTTCATGTTGTCTTTGCAGAGAGGCAAATTGCACACAGAGACCAGATTTTGGATCATGTCTCCTACGTGACATTGGTGTTTGGCCCAAGTTACTTTCGAGACTCAGGGCTGGGAGAGATGCAAACACCCACCGAAGGATGGCTAAATCGCCCTTCAGAGGAGCCAGTCCCTTCCCTGACCAGAGACGGGGCTTGGGCTGATGTAGCCTCTCAGGTGGCTTTTAGAAGGGACAACCCATCCTTGACCATGTGTGTTGTACCATGGGTTACAAATAAAAAGGCATACAAAACACCCCAGCCTGGAAAGAAAAGATTTCCTCTCCTTCCCCAACCAAAACCAATTCAACTGGGAATTTTTAGCTTGCTGCCTTGGGTATTAGTGCAGACGTACACATCAAGAGATGAGTTTCCTGCTTCACAAGGCAGAGTCCCTCCGATGCAAGGGGGACCCAGGCTACAGCTGTTGTCCCCATGTCCCCACCCTGGGCTGCAGCTCCACGGTGCCCAGGCTTGGAGGGGAGCTGCCATTCACTCGGACTCCCAAACATTTTTGCTTATTTGAACTCATAGTACAAAATGTTTCAGCGGATTACTCAGTGCCTCTGGGAGCTCTTCGGGAGGCAGAAAAAATGAAAAATTATTAATTAGGCTATTATTAATTTATTATAATTATTAACTGCTGGCATTCTGCTCAGCACCAGGCTCTGCTCCAGCTGGTGGGACTGCAGTTGCAGATGGCAAGAGCCTGCCACAAGGAGAGATGATCTTGTTACAGCCCTGCTCCACACCATGCCCACCCTGTGGTGAGCATGAACAGGGGAATGGGGAGGAGGTAGAGGGGCTCTTCAGATGCCTCCAGAAAAAACAATAGCCCAGGATTTCCATATCTATTAAGTTTCATGCCCAAGCAGTATACACAGTCCATACTATCTTATGGAAGAGGTGGCAGCAGCGTAAAGAACAGTTTAAGGATGTGAGTAGTGTTTTTTCAGAGCAGAAACAGAAAGCCAGGTGAGATGGGAAGGCTGTGGTCCAAAATCTTCTTGATGGACCAGGAAAACACAGAGCGCATGCTGTACACATCATTAGCCCACACCGACAGGATCAGGGCTTTGTGTGTGTGCCCAAATTGACGTTCTGTGTACTCCAAACCAGCCCACTTTTAGAGCTTTTTCACAGATTTTAGCTGTTGAACTCCTTGCCTTGAGTCGTGTTGGATTCAGTGTTGGGCTATTACAAAGGAAAACGCCCTAGGGTATAATAATATGGATTCAGACTGAAACCCGAGCCCCAGGCTGGGCACAAGACCACATGTTTCTGAGCAGGAATTAACTCCTAAATGTTCACAGCCAGGAAGAAACTTTCAGCTCCAGTTCAGAGAGCAGCAGAAAGAATCATTTCCATCCCCAGCTGACGCTAGTAGAGAAACTATTGAGTTCAAGAGATAGGAGAGAAATCACTGCCTGTGCCTCAGTTTCCCTGGTATGTAGCTAAGAGGAAGCTAAAGAAACAGTCCAGCCAAAAAGCCTAAAACTCAGAAACCCTCCTGATTCAAGCACAGTGATGA
Organism: Burhinus oedicnemus; assembly: GCA_008921705.1. NCBI lineage: Eukaryota > Metazoa > Chordata > Aves > Charadriiformes > Burhinidae > Burhinus > Burhinus oedicnemus. Next base: position 753,060 of record VFFE01007127.1, on the reverse strand, counting down.
GGATTTTAGGCTCTTGCCAGAAAACTCCCTGTCTTCCCCCAGGCCCTCCTCTCCCTCACCCACAGCAGCTCCTCTGGAGACACTGTTGCCCTGCAGGTATCTGGAGAGCACCCCTGGGTGCCAGGACACTTGTTATAGCCTCTCCTGTGACCCAGGTGTGGAGACTTGCCACAGCCTTGTCTGATGAAAGCCTTGTCATTATCCAATTACCTTGAAATCACTTTTAACTCAGGCCAAATTAAGGTAAAATGCAAATAAAGGTGTTAATTCCCAGCATCCAAAAATAGACAACAGAGCCAGAGATGTTTATAAAAGACATAGGTGAAGGAATAAAGGAAAAAAAACACATTTCACATAGCCCCAGTAGGTTCAAACCAGAACAGTCTCCCTCTGTAACCCCTCCTCTGTTGTAGGCTTTTCCAGACAAGAGGGAGGGAGGAGGATTCCCCCTCCTGCTGCCCCTGGCTCTCAGATTGCCTCTTTCACCTGCAATGAGGTGGTGGGGACATGCCTGTCCCCTGAGTGTTCCCAGGGGATGCCACCCAGAGGGTCTTCAAGCAGCCACCACCACCCCAGCTTTGCAGGGAAAAGAGCGGATCTCCAATTTACCCACCTTGTGAGAGGTAAAAAATGCAAAGCCACAACAACATCGCTTGCAAGGAATGTCCTACCCTATGTGGCAAATACCCTGCAAGCTCTTTAATGTAATGATTTGCAGCTGTATGGGTCATTTGCATACAGAGACCACCTCTCACATTCCTTAAATGAGCTCCTGTCCTGATATTAGAGGAAGAATGTTGTGTTAGGAGATGTGATCTGGCTGGATGGTGTGTGGTGGTTATGGGACCTAACTAACAGTCTTCTCTAGTATTTCCAAGCTTCTACACCTTTGTTTTTAAAACAGAATGTTAATGATTTCTGCGGTAGAACACAAGCAGAATTGCCCAGCAGCTCCTCTTACCAGGTAAGTTTACTTAGACCTGCAGGAGAGCTCCCCAACCTGTGCTGTAAGAGAACAAAGACACAATCTTTTCCCCAAAATTCCAGTTGTGGAAGATGAAGAGGTTTCCTGCAACTCAATGGGCCAAGTCCAGAAAGAAATTCCATGGCCATGTCAGGAAACACCATGCATGGTGGGGGGAGTGGGGCTGCTTGTGTTTTCCTCTGGAAGTCATTGACAGGGATGAAATTTGGTCTGAGTTTTCTCAGAACCAGCTGCTCCAATTCTCCATTTCCAATGACTTAGTGCTGATGAGAGAGGATTACAAAAAATAATGAGAAAGGCAGAATCAGATTGGAATGTTTGGATTTTATCTAAATGGAACCCTTAAATTGATTTAGCCTTTATTATTATTATTGTTTTGTTACAGGCAGTAGCACAGGGTCCCTATTATTTTTAATTGGCTTTGTTCCTCGTTAGATTGAACACAGATTGTCAACCAGCAGAGTTTCTCATTGAATGCAAATCCAGGCACCAAATGTCCAGGCTCCAGCAGTCCTGGACAAATGCTGATTTTTCTGATTCTTTCTATAGGCGGAAATATCCCACCAGGGAATTCTCTGTCCTCTCAGATATAGGACACAGAGCAAACTGTCCTGTCCACCCATCACGGGGATGGACACAGCCTCAGGAAAAACAGTGCCTGGTTTGCGGAAGGGAGGGAATACATCTGAGTGGGGCTGGGAGTAGGTGAGGGACACATGCAAATCCCAAAGGTATGTTTATTGGCACAGATGGCAATTGTCCTGAAGCAGGTAAATCATGGGAAATGTTTGACTCCTGTATTAGCTGACTATTAATATCTGCTGATGTTCAGGAAATGTTGTCATGCAGAGCAGGAATAGGCTGCTCTTTGCCTCGAATTCTGTACAATAGACCAAAAATACTCCGAGGCAGCGTTCTGGAGCCATTGGTGTCTGCCATGCTCAGATATTCATCGCTCCCATCAGGCAGTCCTGTCTTGCAGACCAGGACAAGGAGTTTTATCCGGCCGTCCTCTTCTGGGATTTTATTTATATATATATATATATTATTTCTTTTAAAGGACTTCCTGCCCTTGGAAAGCAGGGGAAAGTCCAGGAGCTACAAAAACCAGGGGGAAACACAGGGGAGGAATTTGTTGAGTCCCAGAGATGAGCTGGGTGGGAGGGAACTCAGAGAAAATCGGGAAAGATGAGAGAGAGGATGTGGGGGGTTATTTATTTACAGCAACATAGACTACCATGAAACAGGACACGGGATCAGACCTGTCAGGGAGCTGGGGGAAAAGGAGGCAGGAGATGACCCACTGTATACAGAGGTGGGAGCAGAGCACCGGCTGCTTGCTCTCTGGGATGAGGCAGGACAGCCCATCACTGCCTTCAGCAAAGCTGCCTTGGGAGCAGTAAGGCAGCATCAGTCAGAGCAGTTGGTAAATACTGTTTATTTGGAGTGTGCAGAAAAGCTCAGAAAGGATTTGTAGCCCTCTGAGGATCTAACAGGGGCTGGCTCTAGCACTGCTGAAATGCAGCCGGTGCTGGGGTGGTGCGATGTGAGGTCTGGGAGCGGGGGTAAAGCCATGAAAACATTTGAGCCTGAACTTATTCTTTAATACCTGAATGTTTAGGTGGATTTATGGTCTTGGCAAATCCCAGGCAGCAGTACATATCCCTCCCGGCCCTGCTTCCCTTCCAGCATGCCCCAACAGCTCATGTAGGAGATTCCCATCCAGTATGCAAGCCCCTGGCAACCCCCTTTCATTGCACCCAAATATCCCATAGAATTTGGGCACGCTGGGAGGCCTGCTCAGGCTCCAGGGACTGCCAGGACATTAGAATCACAGTATGGTTTAGGTTAGAAGGGACCTTAAAGATCATCTAGTTCCAACCCCCTGCCCCTCCCACTAGACCAGGTTGCTCAAAGCCCCGTCCAACCTGGCTTTGAACACCTCCAGGGATGGGGCAGCCACAATTTCGCTCGGCAACCTGGGCCAGTGCCTCACCACCCTCACAGTAAAGCATTTCTTCCTGAGATCTAATCTAAATCTCTCCTCTTCCAGTTTGAAGCCATTACCCCTCGTGCTATCACTACATGCCACATTCATACATGGCATCCTGTGGTTCCAGTGTCCCTGGAACCTGGCAGCTGACTCTATCATGCCTTTGAAATGCTGCCTTAGAGAAGCACATCTCCATGGCAGGCAAATCCAGCTGAACCAGCAAGGGAGGTTGTGCCGGTGTGCTGTGTTTCAGATATGCTAATGCATCTTTCATGGCTGTACAAAATGCCCCCTCAGTGTTGCCTTGGCTATATCCAAGCAAGAAACCAAGATGGCCTGATGTCCTGGTGAGAGGTGCTCAGGAGCCCTGAACTTATTTCCAGGCTTGAGGGTGGCTTTGGGTGGTGGATGCCAAATGGGTTCTCCCTGAGCTGGGTAGCAGCCACGTCCTTGCAGCAGACATGTCCCGGGTTAATGGGCAAGGACAGCTGGGACACCTCTGGACTGGTGAGTCACAGAGGACAGCACTCACCTGCAGGTGCTGCCTTGGCCTGGGATGGAGTGCAGGCACGGACATGGCACATGGAGCACACACTGCTGTGTGTCTGCTGTGATTTTGCCGGCTCTGTATCACAGAGATGCAGAGTACCTTGATTTGCATCTCAATCAATGTTATCTCCCAAATTTTAGAATGTATTAAATTGCTTTGAAGAAAATCTCTTGACCCCTGCTATGTTCAGCAAAGAAATAGGCAGGACAAATTGCCTTCTCGAGGTTTCTGTACTGGACACTTGGCAAATTCTATGAATTACCCTCTGGTGGTACTGACTTCTCCGCTGATCATGCAGATGATTTTTATTTAATTTTTTTTCCTTATGTTACCTTTCCAATTTATTAAGATCACTTGGAATTCCAGCCCTGTCCTCTGATGTACTTGCTGTCCCTTCCAGCAAGGTATTGACTGCAAATTTAATAATCATCCGTGTTATGCCATCATTCAACTGTTAATGAAAATATTGAATAAACCTGCCCCCCGGAGAGACCCTGTCCGGATGTCCACTCAATCCATCTGTCCATTTTGACAGTGAACTGCTGATAACCACTCCCCGGGTACCCTACAAACAGGTTTTTCACCCCTCCTACAATAACTGCATGTAGATGAGGGTGCCCTGTGAGACAGCAACAAAACCTCGCTGCCCTGACCATGTTAGACAAGGACCTGTCTGTGTCAGTGCACAGAGCAAGGTTCCTGGTCACAAAAAGGACATTAGATTGATTTGACACATCAGTTCTTGACAAGTTCATCAAGACTGATGTCCTTGTCATCTTCAGGGTGCTTACAAGCAGTGTGACTATTTCATCCAATGTTTTCTAGTTTACAAAGTAAACTGGGAAACTTAAAGCACCCTGGTTCTTCTATTCCCACCTTTTTGAAAGTCCTTTCACAGGTCTTCAGTGGGAACTAATGCTTCCAGATGGCTCAGCTAGGTGTTTTAAGGTGTTTATTGGGTCCAGGTTGTTTGAAAACATCTATCTCTGAGCAGCTTGTTCATTCCTTGGCTCCTGATTTGGCTTCTCACTTGTATCTGTGCTTCCCCGTGAAGACTTGGTGAGACCTCAGGGCTGAGACTTGCAACCCGCGGACCTTGGCATTAGGTTTGACCTTGCTGCTTCACCGTGCATCCTCTGAGCACAGGGACAGACATGGGGACCTGTTCCACCTCCATCCTCTCTAAACCATGCATGCATGTGTCTGGGATAAATTAGCTTTGATCTTTTATTCCTCACGATTGGCAAGCCAATCATGAGAGCCCTTCAAAGTGCCTAAAAAGCCAAGCTCAGTGTTAACCCTTTGGCTTGCTGCTGTTTAATCCCTTCCTTTGGAAGCTGAGCAGAGCATTTTCCCACTCCATCTGAAGCCCATTAATACTAATAAAAGTAATTTCAGTGTTTTTAGAAATCTCCTAAAGCTGACTAGAAGGAAATGTTGTATTTCAGCTCAGGTGGTGGTTGTTTATTCCTTCATACTCCAATTTCAAGGAGCAGTGGCACTGCGTATAAGCCTGGATCTCCACTCCCCAAGCCTAGCTTAAGCTGGAGTCCTAGTTTTACCCCTAAAGTGGGCATCTTTTGCAATGCAGCTTTTTAGAGCATGGGCACAATGGTTGCTCCAGCTGTTGGCTCTTGAAGGCTTTGGGGACAGTTTACCCAGGACAGTGGTGACAATCTTGTTTCCCTCCATGCTCTTTTCAGCTCAGGGTTGGTATCTGAAGGTCTTTCCCAGCTGTGTCTCCACGAGTTGGTCAGCACTGGACACTCAAGTGTGTGTCGCGGCTGTTCTTGTGCAATTGCCTAAAAGCCCTTTGAACCAAGGGGAAGTTAGTGCCTTTGGCCTGCTAATTTGCAAGGTGAAATCTCAATTATAGTGTTATTTTTGGATGCTCTACTCATGTCACAGAGATTTATAATAAGTGAGTCACAGGGAGCCCTTTTTGCTGCAAAAAAAAAAACCCCACCTGGACCATTTGGGGTTATCCTACCAAATCCTGCGGGTCTGCAGAGGTGCTGTGGGAAGGGAACATTCCCATAACAGCCATTGGGGGGAAGAAAAAAAAAATATACAAGAAATAGGGATGGGAATATAATTAGAGGCTGTTTCAAGCCTTCAGCCTGAATACCAACACCTCACTGCAAGCAGTTTTTCACTTCACTTGTAACGGCAGCTGGCTGCGGCTGCTGCCAAGCGTACGGGTAGTCTGACCACCAGCACAGTGAAATCATTATTGCTGGGGCTGGGGACAAGCTTGAAAACCTGAATGGGTGGCCCTGGCCAATCTGAGACGCTTCTGTAGGCAGTGAGAGCTGCTGTGGGGAGCAGTCCTGGGGATACGCGGGAGCTGAGAGCAATCAGGACCTGCTTGGCTCCTAAAGCCGATGGTTGGGGTAAAAAGGGAGGTGATTTGGGGCTACCACCATTCAGCAAGGTACTTCTGAGCTGCCTGGCCTCAAAGAAAGGATGGGGTTTGTCCAGCGTAGCAGTCCATGGCCCTTGCTAAAGGCTGAGTGTTGGGTTATACAGAGCAGCAATTTAACCATTTTTTAGTGGATGAAGCATTTAGCGATGGAGCATGAGAACCTTCAGCCAGAGATTTATAAGGGAAGCCGGGTCCAGACTGGTAATAAAAACCAGCAACACTTCAAAAAAGGTACCCCAAACCCAAACAAAGTGATGGTTCCTGAAATTCATGCCAGTAGTACAACATCACCGGGGCTGGGTACGGATTTGCTGGCACATAACACGGAGCAGGTCCAGCCCATGGGGCTGGGGAAATACTGCTGGTAACCTCCCGGGGCACGGCATTTGCCCTTGGCTGGCTCTCAAGACAGCCTGAGGCCATGAAAACTGTGCCTTCTGCTGCCAGTCAGGATGCATCCACGGAGGTCTGGCCTCTGCAACGCAGAAGCCAGTTAAATACATCCAAGTATCTCCTTACGGAGGCCAAGAGCGTCGCTGCCAAATCTCTCACCACGTTCGCTTCCAGGAATCGCTTTGGAAAGGAGATCTGCGAGAGCGGGACCCCGGGCCAACAGCTCAGGCTGCTTCCACCTCCCGCTTGAGAGGGGATGGCTCCTACAGTTTGGACGTCTTCTCCAGCTTGCTGGTGGCACTCGTGGGATGTGGGGACACTGTGGCTCAGCCGAAATCCTCCATGGCTCTCCATGCTGTTAGACATACCCATATTGCTCGCACTCCCCCCTGCATCCAAACCTCCCCCGTGATCCAGCACAGGCGCAATTGGGCTGCGCTGGGGTGGTCCATGCTGCTGCCGGCTCCTCAGCATTGCTGTAGAGTTGCCATGGAAACCATTAATTAACCACCATCCCTTGTCTGATGGTATCAAGCCCTGAGAACAAGTAAGATCCCCCTTCACCTTCATCGCATGCCGGCACAACAAAAACCTGGGGGCAGGCAGTCCGCAGCAAGAAAGCAGGCGAAGCCCTGGGCAGACAATGTTTAAATGACTTTATTTATTTTTTTTTTCTCCTTTTATAAATGGGCACAGCACAGAAATAATTAAAAAAAATAGACAGTACCATTACAGTGCTAGATCCATTGGCAAAGATTATTTTTATAGTCTTTTTTATTATTTTTAAAGTTTTGGCCATTGAGTAAGAACAAAAACAATTAACAAACATTTTATTTTATTTTTGTTTTTTTTTAACAGACACTATGAAGCAATTTAAGTACTAAACTCTAGAAGAGTTATGTACATACAAAAAAAAGTTCTGTTTAAGATATGTTTCCTATTAAAAATATTTACATGCATTTTTTTCCCTCCCATATTCATTGAAAGGTAAAACACTTGTAGTTTCTTGTATTGTTGAAGATTTTTCATTCTCCTGTTGGGAATTTAGATCAGCTCCAAAGAAAAAGTGAAGTGGGGCTCACTTGTTGGGCTTTTCTTTTTCTTTGAATTATTTAAATCTTCTGGAAAGGGAAATTTTTTTGGACGTATATCAATGGATTTTTTTAGTTTGTTGGGGGTTTTTTTCTTTTTTTTCTTTTTTTTTTTTTTTTATTTTTTACAAAAATTTTTTTTT
>VFFE01007127.1:705471-745460 GCA_008921705.1 Burhinus oedicnemus | reverse complement strand
TTTTTTTTTTTTTTTTTTTTTTTTTTTTTTTTTAATTTATACAAGAATGTTTCATGTTTATTTACAGAAGAACCAATGGGTGGCAATTTATCCTGGAGACATGGTGGTGAGCGTTAGTGAGAGATAAGCATGTGATTTTAAAAAGTAGTTCTATCAAACTGCAATGGATATATATTTTTCTAAAGTCAGCAGTTCTGTCTGGTTTGATTGTCAGCTGTACTTTTATGACTTAGACCAGGGGAACCCAGAACAGGGGCAGCTTATGCACATAAAGTCACTGGTACCCTTGAGGTCTTTGGAGATGTGGTGGATGAGCTGTCTGGAACGTGGAGGGGGAAAAATAAATCTGGGCATCGCATGGGTGTCTTCCCCAAAACAAAAATAATAGGAAGAAAAAAAACAAACCCAAAACCAAACAAACCCCCTCAAAAAAACCCTGTTTGTACACTCCAGACTGAGATTTCTCTATAGAGACTGGGTGTGGATACATCGGCGGAGCTGCAGGCACAAGGTAGGTGGGACAAACCAGAGCGAGCATGAAGCCGCCTTGGCTCCGGCCAGGGATTCAGCAGTCGGCAAAAGGCTCCTTATTCCGACCATCCCCATAGTGCTGAGGCGGCCGGGATCAGGCCCTTGCTGGGACAGGGTGAAGGGCGGGAGGGAATGAAAGGACCATCCCCCCAGCTCACGGGGCCAAATCCTGCAGCTCGCCACAGAGGATGGGGTGCGAGGGCTGCAGAGTCCAGCACACGATGCCAGCTGATAAACCCTCCTCATCCTCATTAGGTGCAGAGTTTGCATTGAACCTGTGCACGCGTGCGTGCTTCGCACACACACGTATATACATATATACATATATATTAATTACATACACGTATATATACATACATACACGCACGCCACACCCATCCCTGTTGCCGCAGCCTCCAGCCCGGCTGAGCCGGTGGCGAGGCACCAGCCAAGCCGCCAGTTATTCTAATAAACCTTTCCATGTTGAAAACTCAATGTCGCTTTAGGAGCTGCCAGAGCCTCGCAGAAAAAACCTCCACGCCCAGAAATGTTCATAATCATAAAAAGGGTGGTTGAAGGAGGGGGGGGGAGAAATTGAAAAAAGAATCCATTCTTGTTTTTAGCTAATGGTTTTGTTCCAGTTAAAGCCTCCGTGCTGGTGAGTCATGGCAGGGGTCAGAGAGCTCTGAATTATGGGTCTGGGGAGCAGGAGCCCAGGCTCTTGTGGAGCAAAGCAGCCATCAGGCAAAATGGGGAGGGAATGGGAAATTTAGAGGCAAACCAGCATGCTACGGCACACATCCAGCCCAGCACCATCGCCTTCCCTGCAGCGGGATCCTCCCCAGTGCAGGGTCCTGCTGCTTACATTTGAAAGGTCCAAAATCAAAGAGATTTTTGGAGGAAAGGGGCAACTCACTCCCAGCCTTGCAAAACCTGTCCGGGAATGGGTCCAACTCCATCCCCTGCCCTTCTTGTCCTCCCACTTCCAGCCCCTCGCACATGTTTTCTGGCCCTCCCTTCCCTTTAACCCCCTCCTCCTGCCTCCTCCTTATTTATGTGGCCCAGGAGTCACTGGCTACTTTATCATTCTCCTCTGAGACATCGTCTGCTGCAAATCACAGCAGAGAAGGAGAGTGAAAACCAGCACAGCTGGGAGAGGAGCCAACGCCGTCTTTCACACCTGGCGCTCGCAGCTCTCCTAAAATTATGAAACTGGCACAACAAAGAGTCTTCCTTCAGTGTATCATCATATGCGCGCACAGACACACATACAAACATGCAGAAAGGAAAGGGAAAAGCCCTCCTCTATGCCCACATGGGCCACCCACGTCCTCGGGGTGCACAGCTGGAAGGACAAGCACATCTGGGCACTGCCCCAGCTGGGAGGCTGCAGCCAGCCGTTCATGGAGGACAGCACTATGAGGGATACACACGGGCTGGGGAAGGGGCTGAATTTGCAGAGGGGGACAATGCCAAATCTGGCAGCCTTTGGGAGGGGATGATGGGGGAGATGCTCAAGCTACCATCGCAGTTGATTTCCCTCAAAACCTGCTCTGCAGCCAAATCAACAGCTGAGAAAAGATGCTTTTGTTCCTCCCCCTCGCCCCGTGCTTTCTCGCCTCGTCCCCATCCATCTTCACACCAGGAATCTCTCAAAAACCTCAGAGCGTGGCGAGACACGTGTGCCCGTGCAGAAGTGCCTGCTGGAGGGAGCAGCTGTGCCCTGCTGTGCACCATCTGCCTCTGGCCACCCTTGGCATGGCCACAGGCTCGGCACCGCCACCCGGTGCGGGGCTGGGAGCCGCAACACACCATGTTCACTGGGTGCCATGCACAGCCTCGGGGATGGCCACACTGCAGCCCACCACCACCACAACCCTCTGAGAGCATCATTCAGCTGGTTTTCACCGGGGTTTCACCCATCCCCGTTGCTCTGATAATAGAGAGCCGATGGGATCTGCAATTTTTTTTGGAGCTGAGCTTTTCCCAAAAACCACAGCCCACATTCAGCTCCATCCCACCTCCCCTTACCCTACCAGGGAGACACAAGATCAGCCATTCTCCAGCAAGATAAGGCTTTTTTTCTTCCAAGCATCAACTCCAGCAACTAACCGGGTGGTCCTGGGGAGCTGAGGCAACATGAAAGGCTGTCATCATTTATCACCAGAAAAAGGTGGGCTCCAAGCCCAAAAGACAGTCTCCTTGAGCTCGCATCCCCTCTCCAGGTGAAGAGCAATACAGCGAACGTGGAAGCAGCAGATGTACAATGAATTAAGACTTTGGTCAATTCTGATTACCAGTTTAATTGCCTTCACCTTTTTTTGCATGTGGTCACCTCGTACTTTTAATTAGCACAAGAGGAAGCGCCGCCCAGCTTCCTCTTGCCCTCCCACTTCCAGCCTTCCTCACTTCTGAAACTGTAACGGATTTAAGTGCCAGGATTACAACTTAACACCAGCTGAGTGAACCGAGGTTAAGCTTGAGTGAATAAAAAAATTGTATTACAGAACTTCAGACTATTAAATGGGAAAAAATGGAATGAAGAAGATTAGGGAAGAAGCTAAGAAAAGCAGCATTTAAAAGATTAAGATGGGAGGGTGTTTTTTTAATGCAAGCTCAAAAGATTAAGTCCACGTTTTTCCAAAAGATGGTGATTTCGGGTGGCCTTGATACTTGCTGTGCCCAACTCATTGAATCGTGGAAAGATTTCTGCCACTCCCCAATAGCTAGGGCCTTTCGTGTAGTCCCAACGGGACCAAAAAAACCAAAACCATCAAAACCATGAGTTGAATCTCTCCCTTTGGAGCAGGTCAGAGAAAGCGGCCCTTGGAGCCAGGTTGGCACCAGCCTTCTTCAGATGTGTGGTTCCCCCTTCATAGCATCCTCATCCTCCATGGCCAGGATGGACCCAAGAGATGGGTACAAAAAACACACACACACTCTACACTGTCTGCCTGTCAGCATCACCGTCCAAGACATCCAACAGGACCATCTTCTCCAAACTAAAACAACCAAAACAATGATGATTTTGAGGCTGACATCTCTAAAATGGGTATTTTTAGAGCTGGCCTATGCACAGGGGCTCTGCTCCCTACCCTGAAGTAAAACCAGGTCGGCGTTTTGGGTCACAGTCCCTGCATTGCGCACCCCAATTGCCCAAACTTCCCATCTTCACAACCACAAAGTCCCATCCAGCCATCATATGCAGTGCAATGAAAATTTACAGGGATTTCATTTCATATATATATATAACTGTGTATGTATGTGAGTTTGTATATATATATATATATATATATATAAAATATGCATTTGGCCTCTCAAATTCCTAACATAAAGAAACGCTGCTGTCTTGTAGCCTCCACCAGGGTTATAAATCCCTATATCCACTAACACCCTGTGGGGACAAAGTGTCACTGTGTCTGTGCAGGTTAATTCATGATGCAACAGTCAAAGGAACTGATTTTTTTCCATTTTCTTGTTTAAATTGCTCTAAAAGCAAAGCCAAGGTCTCCATGGGACACCATCGAGATCGCAACCATCATGAAAACAAAGCTCCTTGACTGCATCGGAAACAGTGCTTCAGCTAATTAAAAGCCAACTCATTGAAATATCTAATTGACTTTTCTGTGTAGACAGCTTGCTCCAAAAAATCTAGCCTTTCTAGAAGGCACAGTTGGGCTCTGGATCAGGCCCTGAACCTTAGGTAGCCTCAGAGGGGAAACCACTGCACTTGGGTGAGGATGGCTTCCAGGATCTTTTGCTCTCAGGCTGCTGGGTGCCCTGTGGGTTATACTGGAATTTAAGCAACAACAAAAGAAACACAAACCATCAATCCTGGGTCTTGCAAAAGAGATGTAGCAGCCAACCTGCCCTGGGGCTGACCGGTGGGAAGCCACTGCTCTGCCTCACCTTCTTGGTGCCAGTGGCTCAGCGGGGACCCCTGCCCGACCCCCAGGTATTGCCTCTGCTTTGCAATTCTTTTCTTATGCTGCGTCTCATGTCTCCTTGAGCTTTGTGAGATGTTATCCCAGCTGGCGGAACTGGGGAGAGGATTTAGCTTCTCCGTTTCCAACTCTTCTCCCTGCCAACTCCCCACCATGCAACATCCCGCTCCATTTTAAAACCAGTGCTGTCGGTCGTACTGCACAAGCTGAGTTTTATTGGTCACAGTGAAAACCCAGCAAAAGCAAGGTCCCTTCTCAGCCAAACCCCTCAGCAGCCGGCAACATGCCGTTTCTATAGATTTAAGGTCTCTGGCTGTGCACAGCGATGCAGTGAAGCGAGGTGGTGGCAGGAGGGAAAGCAGCATGAGATACTCCAATGCGTCTTCTTGCTGCTTCACGAGCTCTCTGAAGAGGTGATCCCTTTGATCATTTCCAGCATACTGGCCAAGTTTGTATTTATTTATTTTTCCCCACTCCAAGAGCAAACCCTGGGGCATCAGGTATTCCAGCCCCTTGTGCTTTTTTCAAGGTTCAAAGCATATTTGAGAGTCGCGTCCTCTCCAAACAGAAGCAGGGAGCAAGGTAAATCCTGCAAAGCAACCAACCCCATTCAAAAAAAACAAAATAAAAACAAAAGCAAAAATGAAAAACAAGAGAGGGAAAGAAAGCTCCCTCCTTTCCAAAGGGAAAAAAAAAAAAAAGGAAGATAAATCCAAACCAACCCCCCTGTACCCCAGGGCTGGTAGAAGGTGTCCAGATCCCAGAGTCCATTGTGTTGGTGGGAAAAGCCCAGTGACCTCCAGCCACCACCGGCACCCCAGCCGCCCCATCCCGCGCTTGCCAGGGTGTTCCCCAGGCACGGATTCCTTGGCATTGGCTCCTTGCCCTGTCCCTCCTGCTGCAGAAAGGCCAGCGGTCTGAACTCGGAGATGCTCTGGGCACTTGATTTTTCATCGCGCCGAAGATGTGATTCCTCCTTTAGCTGTTATGGGTTTTGCTTTTTAAATTCACAGTCTGATCCAAAAAAGAGAAAGATAGAGAGAGAGAAAGAGAGAGACTGGATGAAGTAGAGGAGGAGGGAGAGTTTGGAGCGGGGAGGGAGGGAGTGCGAGGCACGCCGGGCTCTCCTTCTACGCGTAAAACTCCTCCTGCTTGTCAGGCTTCTGGTATGTCACGTTGGCTTGCTTGGGCTCCTCCAGCGTGTAACTGCCCTCATCCTTCTTCTTCATCCGGTAGATGAGCAGCATGACCAGGAAGGCAGCGAAGAGGGCTCCCACCACGCCGCCCACAATCACCGCTGCAACACAGAGAAGTGGCACGGCCGTCAGTGCTGCCTCGCAGCCCCAGCCTGGCTTTTGGTGTAAATAATTTGGGGGGGCATCATTTTGGATTCCCGCTTGGTTTTGTGCTTTGCAAGTTTGTGAGCAACTTTTCTCCTGAAATCTACAGTTAAGAAAACTGAAAAGGAAGGTGAGGAGCTAATGCAATCGTGTGATTCAAGGAGCTTCAACAAGCTCCCAAGTGCAGCGATGCTGAAGGGTGGGTAGGACCCAAAGGCATCTACTCTACAGCTGCACAGTGGGCGATGGACTGGCAGCCCAGGCACAGAGAGAGGTCCCTGCACAGGCTGTAACCTCATGCAAGGAGGGTGCAGAAAGACCCCCAAAGAGCTGCTCATTTGGGTGCCTGCCAGTATCCACCACAGTCACCTGAAGACCAGCAGAACAATAGCTGCTTTGCCATGCCATCGCCTCCAGCTCTCTTTAACTGGTGGTGGGACACTGACATCTCTGCCCCATCTCTGATGTCCCTCTGGCTAGGACAAGTGGCCCTCCCAGGGCACCTCTCTCTTCTCCCGCAGTCAGAGGTGGTCAGGTGGTATTCAGCCAGCACTGTAGCACATCTTTCCACTAATATCCTATTTTTTTCCTGGAAACTCATTTTAGCAAAAGCAAATTGTGCACAGCTCTGCGCTTCCCTGGCAAAGCCATGAAGTCCTCTGGAGACCCAGCATGCACAGACCCTGATGCTATTTTGGCAGGTGAGTATGGGTTATCCCAGGCTCAATGCTACCCCAATGCCCTGCCAAAGACCAACCCCTCTCCTGGGCCATGGACAGCCTAGCTGTCGGTCCCCCCCAAGACATGCCAGCTCTTCCCCCACAAGCCCTCTGGTCTCACCTATCAACACTTCTTTCCTTTCCAGGATGTTTTTCTGGGGGAGCTGAGCGGCCGAGTTGCCAGAGTCTATCGTGTTGTCGATAAGCCCCGGCTCCGCGTTCTTGCCAAGTCCAGGTCCTGATGGCGGCGTCACCACGGCCATCACCTCGTTACCGAGCTCAGGACGAGTTGTCTCTTCCTCCTCCCGGATCTCAAAGTCCCCACTGGGGCCGCTGCTGACTGGAACCTCCAGCTCATTGTCGAGGACTGTCGTTACCTCCCCTGGCTCCATCTGGGAGAAAGGACAAGATGGAGCAGGGGACAAGGACCAAAGGATGGTTCCTGCCTTCAGCAGCTCTGATGTGTCCAAAGGAAGGACATCACAGTAGCGATGACAGGGTGGCCCTCTCAGCAGGGAACATGGGAGATAACATTGGGGTGTCCCTTCCCTGTATCACTGAAGTGGACAGTTATATTGCAGGAAGCAACACAACCCCACATCTTGATGGTCACCAAAAGGCTGAGGCCACTGTGGCTGAGCTGGACCATTCTTGGCTATCCTCATCCCAAGTGCCCTTGAGATGCACAAAGTCTCACCTGTTTCCTGTAGCTTCCCCTAAAGAGAGCCCCATGTCCCAGACTGACATTTGGCCTCTCTACCCTCAGCATGGACAGATGGCTGGCTGAAACATCTCACAGATGCCTCCTGGCTAGACATGAAGTGATGCAACTGTTTGTGCTACAGCAACATAGCAAGTGTAAGGATCGGATGCCATTGGATGAGCCCCAGGGGGGTCCCTTCCCTCTCCCTTTTCTCCCTTCAACCTGCTCTTCTGATTGCAGCCCTGCGGTACAGGGGAGGAGCAGGAAGATGGGTCCTTCTCACCCAGGACATGGAGCCAGCCCAGCTCCCTGCCATGGTCCCTGATCAAGCCCCCTTGGCAAGGAGGCAAGCCCAGCCTGGATAGCAAACATGGGCTGGGCAGATGAGCCACTCCATCCCCCTCCAGCCCAACCCTGACCTGTTCATTGCCTCCTGTGCATCCCCACACCTGCAGCTCCCTTGGGGCCAAATCCCCCCTGACCTTCCCCCTTGTCCTGGCAGTCCACCTGCTGAGCTGGATCACACTGAGCATCCCCAAGCAAAACCTCAGGATGTTACAAATCGGGATGAGCAAAGAGCTCGATGGGCCGAAGCTGGGGAGGGCAAGCAGGAGCCCTCTCCATGTCACGCTGCCCCCGGCGCAACCGCATGGCTCACTGCTTCCCACAAGCACGCGTTTTTGTGACAGAGATTAATTGAAGGTCAGGGACAGCCCAGAGCGCTATACATACATATACGTACACAGAAAAGAGGGACTAGTTTAGACAAATCACTCCACCTTTCAGTCAGAGCGTTTTTCAAAGGGCCCCTGAGGGGTTCTGAATGAGAGATGGAACAGAGGATTAAATCCCCTGCTCAGGACAGCCGGCAGGCTGGAAATGCACCATCAAGCTGTAATTGCGGAGGTTTGGGCTTCCCATTGATGGGCTGCAAGTTGGGAAATGGTATGATGAGCCCAGACACCAAACCCAGAGGAAAGCCGTTCTTTCCCCATGGGGTGGTGGAACCCCCGACCCTGCTTCCCTCCTGCCTGGGGAAGCTGTTCTGGAGCAGATGGTCAAGGCAGAGCCGGGGGCACCAGGGACATGTGGCACACCCCTGGGTGCCCCCATCAGCTCTCATGCCAGCGCCATCACCATGCTCTGCTCATGCTAAACCCCCCACCCTTTAATCTCCCCTCTCCAGCTCCCCAAATGTTCCAATCTCTGCAGAACTGAGAAGGGCCCAACCTGGCTTGACCTTCCTCTGAGCGACTGGCTCAGCACGGGTCTACCCTTTGGGCTTCCCATCACCATCTCTTGGCTTCAAACATGGCCCATGAGCCCTTTAGCAGGTGAGAAGGGCTCCTGCCTCCTACCTGGGGGGCTTCTGTGGGCGGCAGCGTGGCAGGACTGGATGGCAAGGCAGTGCTTTTTTCTGTGAGGTCTGCAGTCCTGGAGGTGCTTGGTTTTGGCAGGGACCTGGGCTTGGCCGTGCTGGTGGGGACAAGTCGTGACGTGGCCACTTCTGTTGGTGTGCTGGTTTCGAGGATGAAGGTGGTGGGTGTCTCCAAGGTGGTGGCCCGGGTGGTGGCTGCCTTGGTGACAAAAGGGGGCAGGAACCTCCGGACTGTGGTGGGCTTGACAGTGGCTAAGGTGGTGCTGGTGGTGGTTGTAGCTGCGGTGGTGGTGGCAGCAGCGGCTGTGGTGGTCGTGGTGGTGGTCGTGGTAGTAGGGGAGTCGCTGGCAGTGGTACTGGTGGTGGTTGCTTTCCAACTGGGGATCACTGGTGTCTCTGTCTTCCTGGGGATATACAAGATACTGGTTGTCTGCTCGGGAGTGGTGACCTCAGCAGGGAATGGTTCAAAGGGGGTTGCCACAGGCTGCACCGAGGTGATGGGCAGCACAGCTGCCGTGGTGGGGAGCGTGATGGATGTGTCCGTGGTGAGGCTCACTGCCGTCTCGAGCCCCGACTCCTGCTCAAAATCTGAAAGAGGGGGAGAAGAGCAAAGAGTGATGCTGCTGCAGGCCCAGCATTTCCCAGGGCTGCCACCCACCTGGCCTCACCCCTGAAAATACCGAGAGCATCGACTGCTTCCAGGTTCAGCAGAAACCAAGGGCTGCAAATTCCCATGTGGTGGTCAAAGCCCCTCTCTGGAGTCGATGAAACCTCTATAACATGGCACGTGCTATTCTGCTGAGGAAAGGTTGATCCTGCCCAGTAGGACCAGAGACTGAAATGGGAAATGGAGTCACTGGAGCCCAACCTTTGGGACAGTTCCCTTTGCTTTTGTTTAGGAGAGGGCAGGAGGACAGCTCTGGAGATGGATAACAGCAATCCCCACCCTCACATCCCATGGCAAGACCCTCTCCAGTCCCACCAAAACCCATGGCCAGGCTCCCCAGGGACCCTTCCCCAGGAACCCCGCAGCTACTTACACCCCGAGCCGGAGCCCGAGTAGACATCGTCCAGTTCATCGTCCCCAAAGGGGTCATCGTCCCCAGAACCCTCGAGGTCCACAGGCCTCTCATAGTTCTCATTGCGCCAGCGCTGAGCCTGCAGTCAAGTGGGGAGAGATGTGTGAGCAGCTCCAGCCCAACCAAATCAAGACCAGTGCCCGCACAGACAGCCCCAGACAGCCCTCACGGGACGATGCACAGGTTAAATGGGCCAGGGAAAAGCAAGACCAAGGGAGCAAGAGCACAGGCAGCGCTCTCCAGCTGAACCACCCAGAATCGTGGGGGTTTTCAACAAAACAATTTGCTGCTGCAAATCTTTCAGACAAGCTGACATTTTGTGGAGAGCTCACATTGACTCCGATAACATTTCCCATGGAAACAAGCCCTCTGGAAAAGGGAGGAAAAAAACCCAACAACTGCTTTTGAAAACTGTTACAAATATTATCAGTTTGGTTCCTCAGCTCATGATTGTTTTGTTTTAGATGATTTTCATGTGATTCCTGGCACAGGTGTGACAGCAACACACACTATCAGTACCATAACTTGGAAAGTCTCAATATGAAACAATATCAGACTTCAAATATTCCACTGCTTCACCGTGCTGCTAAAACTTGAAGAGCTCTTGCTAGTAGAGCTCTTAAACATCTTGTTTTGCAGATCAAAGTGTCTCCTGTTTGTGTTGCAAGGAAACAGTTTGACACTTCATTACAACCCAAACAAGGAGGCTTTGATCTGCAAGATAGCATCAGGTGTTTCAAGATGTAACAAGCCAGGTTACTGCTTCAATCTAAAAGAAAGGGCTTGAAGGGTCCCCTTCGCCTATTAGAGCACTTTACCTCTTGACAAAACTTCGAGTTTCTTTGTTTTCATTCCAGATTGGAACCAAAAGGAGTTTTGAAAAGTCCGAAGGTCCCATGACATAGAAATTTGGGACTTAACATTTTGTCCCCACATCTTTTCTCCTGGAGTCTATCAGCTGGCGAGGGAGAGAAAACCCGGGAGCCCTCAGCCGCAGCGAGCTGCTCGGGGCTGGGAGGCAGGAGGACACTTGCCAGGGGCTGCGAGCTGACTGCCGCAGTGGTGCCCAAGTCAAGGAGATGTCTGCTGCCTAAAACCTGCCTAGATAGTCACTGGGGTGCTGCAGATGTACCATTTGTGTCATACACCCATGGTGAAAGCATGAGCACATTCCTGGGGACATAAATCTCTTGGTAAGGTCAAGAGGAGTTGGGCTTTTAAGTGTCTCTCCTGAAAGTGCTGCTGGGCTTTTTCTGGCTGGATCTATTAATTTATCTCCAGTGAGAGCAGAGCTCTCCCCTGTCACCACAGCCACTGGTTATATCCTGCCACTCTCCAACATGTCGAGCACCTTCCAAATCACTGGGAAGTCTTCCACAGATAATGCACCACCCTGGAGTTCCAAATCCATGGTCACCAGCAGCTCACTGAAGAAGTCTGTTATCCACCAGAATTAATCCGCAGGGAATTGGGAATTGTGCAGCCCCTTGCCGAGCCACAGAGGACAAACCTCACTGCAGCACGAGGCTGAGGATGGCAGAGATGTGCTCTGAATGTGGGAGTCAGCACCGATTAACCCTGCAGAGATGCTGGGAAGCCCAGCAATGGCCACGGTGCTGGGGAAAAAGCCTGGAGAGAGGAGGGACCAGGAGAGATGGGACAGAGGCAGGAGGTAGCCAAGAGTGAGGGGAACCAATGGGTGACAAGTGAGATGAGCTCAATGTTGCCAAATGATTTCAAATAAATCTGCTCTGATCTATGGAGTATCTATGGAGGGCTCCAACTCCTGGAGAGGGTAAAAAGTAGGGAAAAACTGATGTACCAAGGATCAGTGCAAGTGATTTTGCTAAATAAGTGGTCTCACCTATAAACCAGTGTGCAACAACAAAATAAATAAAATGCAATAACAAATAGATGCCCAGATGGGATCTGCTGTAGCCCAAGGGGAAGGCGGTGTACAAAAGATCCCCAAGAACCACCTTTGGTTTCACCATGCAAGTTTTCCATGCAGTTTTCCCCAGCACTGACTCCAAAACCTTTGGGTCAATATCCCTCCTGAGTTGGTAGGACAAAGCTATGGAGCTATGGAGCTGCTCAGCCACTGTGAAGCCCATCCAGGACTTCTCTGTCCCTGTGACCAGTGCAGGGAAGCCAGGGACCAGGAGATCCTGGGGGACACGCAGGGGATGGTTGAAGGCCGATGGGGTGCACCACCTATAGGAGCCCATAAATTATGAGACAGGCCACCAAAACTGATGGGAGGGCAAGGAAAAATTGCAAGGTTTGAGGGATGGGAGGAAGAAATATTTGCAGTTGCTTTTATTTACCTTTTGATTATTATTATTATTACACCAAAAATATTGAAGGTCACCAAGAAACGAGGAGGCCACTGTGCAGGCACTCCCCAGACCACCCCTCACCCCTACCAGCTAACCTGGGTGAGCTCCCCAAAAGCTGGATTCTCTCCACATGACCTGCAAAGTGTTACTGTAATGGGAGCCATGTGGCCCAGCTCCATCAAGCTCATTTTTCCCTTAAACTGGAACCAGACAATGCAGGTCCAGCCACCGACTCCCCAGCTCCCCGTGTTTGGACCAGAAAACAAAAATGGAAGCGTGCGGCCCCAGCGTGCCACACCAGCCCCTCTCCGTCCACCCATGCATCCATCCATCCATCCACCCATCCCATGGGGTGGAGAGACTCAGCAGAACCAGTGCATGTCCTGGATCTGCTTTGCCGAGGAGAACAGCCTGGAGCAATGCAGCGAGGGCAAACAGGTATATGCAATGTGGTCCCATCCTGCTGCAATGAGCCAAAGTCAGCTGAGAACAAGGTGGATGGGAATGTTAAATTAAAGCAACTTTGGCAGCTGCGGGTGCTGTTTGCAGCCAGGGTTTGGTACTGGCAGCCCCATGGTGATCAAGTCACTGGGAATATCCTGGAGATGACAGAGATCACTGTGTAAGGGTGTCTCCTGGACCTCACCAGTGAGAATTGCCCAGCCCCAAATCCAAAAGCAAACCTTCCCGTGAGAATAACACACCCATATTTTGCTCAGGCAGCAACTGAGCCCAGCATCCCCCTGCTCAGCACATGGCCAGAGAGGAGTCCCCAGGCACCACTGCCCAGCCCCAGCATCCTCCTGGTGTCACCACCTGATGCTGTGCTCCAACCTGTAGCATGCATCTGACATGATCCAGAGGTTTGGAGCTGGAAGCCCTTCCTCCAGGTCTGTCTCCTCCCCAGATCTGCATCCCCTACGTTGTGCAAACATCATCGCTCCCTCCAGGTTGAGGGAGCAGGATCTGTGCCACAGTCCTAGGGGATCCATCTCCCAGAGCCGCTGACTGCAGCAGGAACAACTTCACAGCAATAAAACACCTCGCAGGGCCAAAACTCACTCTTTGGAGACAACTCCCCCAATGTGAGAGACGTCTCTCCCACGCCTGCCCTTCACGTGCCAGCCTGCAGGAGAGCAGAGATGTTCTCAGCCGGGTTTTGCCCTAAGTGGATTCCAGAGGATCGGCGGCGATCAGTGGAGTTTATACCGAGGAGGGACTACGGCAGCCCGCAGCACAGGGCAGCCCACAAGCAGTCCAGCTCCAGCTGCTGCCTGGCCAGCTCAGTGCATGTAATACCAGCTCCTGCATGACCAGGCATCACGCTGCTCTTGCACTGCAATATTCACAAAGCTGCAGCATTCCTGCTGCTCAGGGGAGGTGAAACGGGACCTAAAGTGGGATGGCAGAGAGTTTCCCTTCTCTTGCTTGTCCACAAGTCTCCAGAGACTGCTCCTGAGCCGCTCCTGCGTACAGGGGCAGCTGGTGGTACAAAACCATAGCAAGCAGCAATGGATGCTGGACAACCCTTTGTTCCTCTCCAGCATCCTTCATCCTAGGATTGCATCTGCCCAGGATAAAACCACAACCAGGACCAGGCGTGGGGGCACCCCCTGAGTGCAGTAAGCACAGCCCCAGCCAACCAAGCTTCACAAAGATTTATTGATAAAGATTTGTGAAACATCTCCAGGTGTTCCCAGTGCAGAGGAACGGGTGTCTGGGACACGGCTGTTCCCAAAAAAGCCCCCATGCTGCTCCATTCTCAAGGCACTGACGTAAACCTCCTCCTGGCCAGGCTGCCCCAGCTGCAGCCCTGATGGTATCAGGTCAGGCTCATGCAATAAATCTTGGGAACAGTCGGTGTTTATTTGGATTTACTGCTGCTTAGATCGTTAATACTCCACGTGCACCAAGCCTCGCAGTCACGCACGACCCCCAGCCTCCCCCCAGCGTCGAGGAGGCAGCTCCCCCTTTGCATGGCTGGGATGAAGTAGAGGAACAGTGATTTTGCCAGCCCGGGAAATGACAAATCACGCAGGATGGCAGCTCCCACCTCCCGACCTGCGGCTGCCTCCCCAGCCGTCACAGCCTGCATCGCAGCAAAGACGCAGCTGG
This sequence comes from Burhinus oedicnemus, assembly GCA_008921705.1. Classification (NCBI taxonomy): domain Eukaryota; kingdom Metazoa; phylum Chordata; class Aves; order Charadriiformes; family Burhinidae; genus Burhinus; species Burhinus oedicnemus. Next base: position 731,333 of record VFFE01007127.1, on the reverse strand, counting down.
CTGGATTTGTCCCAAAAGAGAAACTTCACCCAGACTTTATCCCTGACACAGCAGGCTCTATGTGGTCAGGGCGAGGTTGGAGGGAGTCCACTGGCAGGACCCCCTGGGCGTGCTGGATCCGTCCCTTGCAACCCCTGGTCTCTAGGGATGGTGTCATGGACTGTCCCAACCCTGCGGCAGGAGGGACAGGGCTCCTGCCCCAGCGGGAAACCCAGCACAGGGCTGCAAAGCCTGTGCAACCACCAAGGATTGCCAGCCCCAAAAGAAGGTTTTCCATGGCACAAATTTCCTGCCTGCCTGGGGCTGGGAGACACACAAGCCGCACCCGCACCCTTGATCAATCTCCTCCCACGGTCAGGATCAGGGGATCCTCTCCCAGGTCCTCTGTGCAGCCCTCTCCAAGCGTCCGATGCAAAGCTGGGCCAGGCAGGCAGAGGCTTCTCTGGGCAGGGAGGAAACTCCAGCACAATGCTCATCCTGGCACTGGTGTCCCCTGCTCCACGCCAGCCCCTGCCCTGCCCTGCCTGCAGTGGGATGCCGAGGGCCACCGATTAGCCAGCTCAAGCCAAGGGACAGCAGCTCCCATCCATGCAATTACAACTTCCCAGCTAATGGCTCTTGGCAGGGGGGTTCATTAACCAGCTCAGCCCTGCTTCCCCCCCCCTCCCCCGGCCAGGCTTCATTAGGGAAATTAAACCAGGGGTCAAGGCAAAGCTGCTGGAGGCATCGGGGCCCAAGACGCCAGCTGGGCCTGGGGGGTTGCATCGCATTTGGTGGTGTCCAAGTCCATGGGAGGCGAAAAGGAGCGGAAAGGTTTAAATATGCCCTGCAAGGTGCTGGCTCTCCGCCGGGCCGTGCTAAGGACTGTCCTGCAGAAAGGGAACTACTCATGCCACATCCCATGGCTCAAACCATGAGCTGGTCATTGCCACGCCAGCCATGGGGGCAACCCAGGCCAGGATCCAACTCTGGCATCATCCAGACCCCAATCACCTGCCCTATTTCTACTCCTCCAACGTCCAAAAAGGTCACAGATCTGCTGCTATAAAAGCAAGCCCCAATGCAAAGCAGTCTCCATAGGGCAGGGACAGAAAGTCAAATTTCAATAAGCATTCCTCCAGTGCTTAAATGACCCCAAATCAGTGCCAGACCCAGAGGATTTGGATGTCAGTAGCTCTGGAGGTGACATGGTCACTACATCAAGTTCAGATAAGAAAAACATCCCCTACTTGATCCAAGGACCCTTTTGCTCCAGCAGCAGCCACGGGACTGAGCGAGATCAGCAGGTGATGACACCCACCCAGCCACATGCTGTCCCCTTTGATGCCTCTGCTCCGCAGCTTGGCTGGACCAGCCAGGAATGGCAGCCAAGGGGCTGCAGCAGCGCAAATCACACCCAAATCCTGTGTTAAGAGCCTTGGAAAGCGAGCGAGAGCTCAGGCCCTTTGGCCCAACACCATCGGAGCTGAGCAGGGAGATTAGAGAGGCTTCAGTCCCTCTCCATCATCTATGCCCATCTAACCCCCCCAGCAGAGCAGATGCCCCCTTTCTCCCTCTCCTCTCCCTTTATCAAGGTGGGTGACGCCTTTTTACAGGTGAAAAAAATATAAAGCTTGGGAAAAGGGTCCCACTGACACACTCAGCCCTCCCATGAGCAGCTCTCCACATACACCAGAGGATCTGGGGACTTAAATGATGGGGAAAGGATGGCACAGAGGGGACCTGCCCGCCACCTTTGTGTACGGTACAAACATGCTCCTACAGATGCCTCTACTTCTTTGGATGTGTCCTAGGGGATGGGGACCAGCTGGTTTGGGTCTTCCTAAATTCCCTGCATACCCTTGCTTGCACATCCTTCTTTCCCTAGGCAGGGAGGATGAGGGGACTCTATTTTTTAGGGTGTTCCCACTCCATGGCAGGACTTTTGCAGCGATTCTTAAAATTCCCGAATCCTGTCCCAAACATTAAACCCAAAATGTGCTGCCATCACAAAAGCAACATTCACTGCCGAGTGTCTGGCTTTCACACCGGCAAGAAGGGAGCCTTATAAATCAATCCATCTTTAAGCACGGGGAGAGGCTGGTGAACCTCCCCAGGATGCTCTCAGGCCCTTTGCCGGTAGCCATCGGCATGGCAACGGTCGCCATGGAAACCACCTCCTCCATGGCGACGCATCCATCGCTGGTGCGGGGTGATGGGTGGTGTCCTCCAGCACACCCACCCAAGCCAGGTCTGGGGTTCACTTCCCCAGGGGTGTCATGGAGGAGGAGGAGGAATTAAACGGCCTCATGGGGTGGGCTAGGGGGGAGAGGTGGACACAAGCCATCTCCGAAAGCACGGAGGAGGTCCCGGGGGAGCAGTCCAAGCAGGGGGAGAAATCCCAGCTTGAGTCCCAGCACCCGCTGTCTGTGGGACTTTGAGGAGGGTCAGAGCACTCCCCCCACGCACCAGCAGCCCTGGATGGGAGTTATCTGCCCCAGTCTGGGGGGTGGAAGTGATTGAAGGCTCTGGATGTTTCTGACCCTCCTGGCTGAGGACAGAAACTTGAGAGTTTTCCCTGAAGGAAACAGAAGGGAAATGAAAAAGGATTAAATTTGGTGGTTTCTAAGACAGCCAGGACTCTGGTTTGGTTCGTGCCCAGAGCCTGGGGTGGCAGTGATGGGGAACAAAGCTAGGTGGCAAAATCCTTTCCCTGGCACCCATCTAAGGCTCCTTGGCAGCGTGCATGGAGAGCAGAGCCGAGCACCCCAGAGGTGAAGAGAACCCCAGGAAAGCATCGCAGCCCAAGGAGCCCACACGTCTCCTCCCACTGGGTCCAGCCACAGCCCCCAGCACTATGTGCGCTGCAGGGAGACCTGGCAAGGCATGCTGGGGATGGAGGTGATTTTGTCCCATGACATGCATGTCCACGGCCATCCAGCAGCCTCTGGCACAACTCTAGGGCATGAGATGGGGCCAAGGCAGGGGAAGGGAGGCATGTGGACCATCAGCAGGGATGCAGGGGATCAGCCTGCTCCACACCCCAATGGGTGGGGAGATAAAGAGGAAAAGGAAGACCAAATCAGTGTGAAAGCAACCTGGAGAACAGGACTGGGTGGTGCAGGTAAGCAGAAGGACCAGCTTGCCGTCCCAACCCTCCCCATCCCTCGGTGCCAAACACAGGTTCTTGTCTCCGCATCCCATCCCCCATCCATCCTGCTTGCAAAACAAACAGCAAAACCAGAAAACCAAAGTCTCAAAGGTCTGTTTGGATCTCAACCTAGCAAGACAGCTTTGGGAAGCCCAAACCCCCTGCTTCCAGCAGCAGACCCACAGCCCTGCACGCTGGCAAGGGCGTGGGGAGAGGACAAGGCAGGCAGGAGACTGCCCCTGCCAGGACGGAGCGATGCAAGTGGCCACGGCAGCAAGAGCAACAGTGACCTGGGGGGCATCCTCCAAGGGAGATGCTGAATCTGACCACGTTGCAAAGCTTGGAAGGACGCAGCCAGGGTCAGCAATTCGTCAGGGGCTGAAAGCCGTTTTCTCGAGGAAAACACATTTAAACTGAGAACATATCGCAGGAAAAACGTCAATTATTTTTATGATGTTTTCCACAGGATATTTTCAATTAATCAGCCCTTGAAAGCACTTTTCTGGTATTTTATATAGAAAACCTTAATAACTCATCCCAACATGTGACTTAGTGATACTATAAACAGTTGAAATAATACTAACTCGCACATAAAGTTGGAATGAAAACATTGTTTCTGAACCTTAAAGACTCCACAATTCTTTTCCCACTGCAAAAAATCACTGAATTTCCACTCTTCGATCCAAGGCTGCGAGTTAAAAATAAATCAGTTGGAAAGCTGCTCCAGACAGCATCTCACTGTCACCAGGACCCGCTGCTTCGGGAAAAGACCTCGATGTCTCAGTATGGTGACCCTTGGCCAAGTTTTTGCCCAAGGACTGATGCTAGAGACCGCCAAAGCTGCCTGAGTTGAAGACGCCCATGGCAAAGCTGAGGAGGCTGAGCTAGAAGGGAATGTCGCAGCATGGCTGGAGTTTGGGGGTGCAGGATGCTGGTGGAAACCAGGGGGGCTGATGCTCACGGCCCGCAGAGATCCCACTCGTAAAATGTGGTGTGAGCTCGGGTGAGCAGCAGCCAGTTATTTTGTGTAACTTCATTCTTTCCCAGATTAATTAAGCCTCTGAATAACAGCTGCCTAAACCCCAGTGCATTTTGATTTAATAGGCCGGTTATTTTATGCAAGTAAAATAATCATTAACATTTACGGAAGAGCAGCAATTATTCTGGCTTTGTATCGATTCTCTGCTGCCAGCGCAGGCAACGCTGCGAGGAACCCGGCTGGGTGCGGGCGCATCCCGAAACCTGTGTTTGGACACGTACAAACATGAGGGTTTAATCATTGCTCGGGGAATATAATGAACCACCAGGTCCAGGTACCCTGGACCAGGCTCAGCTCTTCAAACAGCATCTCTTCCTCCTCCTCCTCCTCGGGATCATGTATCTTCACCATCATTTATTATCCCAGTTCTTCAATGGATTAGTGCCAGGTTCTACCCCACTATACAATAAATTTCCCTGAGCCAGGGCTGGCATGAAAAATAGCAAACCTCCCAACGTAAATTGTTGCTAACACCTCAACTCCCAGCACGCTCCGCTTTTTACCTCCGGGGAGATGGAGAAGAAAAAAAAATACAAGCCAAACACAAACAAAAGTCCCCACCTCCTGCTGCATGCAAAGTGCCAGATGAAGAGGCGCAAAAGAGGCTCTGCCACGCATCGGTTGGGATTGCATCAGGCAGTCGAGGTGGCTTCTTGGGGCTCCCCTGGGGTGGCAGATCCCCCCAGGCCCTAAGCACCCCCCCAGGGACCACCATGTCCGGCTCCTGCTGCATCGGCAGCGGTTCAAAGCGTGGCCCTTTGCCCCATGGCTGCGGGTTTGGCCAGAGCTGGTGGAGCACTCAGCTGGAAATGATGCTCTTGGCAGATGCAGCACCAGGGCAGGAGGTTCCCCCAAGCCTGAGTTAGCCGGTGTAGGGGAAAAGCCAAGCCTGAGCTGGGCTCTACAGATCCTGCTTTGGTATCCAGGAGTGGGGACATACCTGCTCACCAAAAAATTCCCAATCCTATGGTGCCCTCCATCCTACAGAGAGCATCCTGCTAACCCAGGCAGAGCAACACAGACAACCTGCATGGGATGGAGCAAAACCAGCCAGGCTGGCAGGCAGGGACGGGCAGGTCTCAGGCAGCCTGGATGCCCACACCCCCCGCTCTGCTGCCTGCCCTCCTCCACCTCCCCGCTCTACCTGGCCAGGCCAATTTCTTTTCCGCCCTGAAGGATTCGAAATGCGCTCCAGACTCATTAATTCCCGTGGGATCATGCATTGCCATGGCGATGCAGGCAGGCCCGGGAAAATCCTGCCCTCCTCGGCACACTGCCCGTAGAACCCAGGCCACCATCCACGGATGCTCATGGTGGGTCTCAGCCCCCCTGGCTCCATCCACTCTTTCCTTCCTGGGATTCGGGAGCTGACACCATCAGTGGGAGCTCCCCCCAGTCATTACAGAATTGATTTAATTTGCTCTGCTCCATAATCCTATTGCAGCTTAACATGCAAAACTGTCTCGAGCTTTTCTCACCTTCCACAAAGGCGCATTTCAGAGCTCGTTCCCCTCCCTGAGACACGGCTCTCCAAAGAGCTGCAAAAGAGGACTTTATATACATATTTTTTTCCCTGCCCTTCCTCGAGCGCTTGGCACAGGGACTGCTGCTGTGGCTGTTAAACACCTCCCTGGCGGCCTCCCGGCAGCAGGACGTTGCTAATTGGCACTTTGGGATTCACAGACTCCCCAGCTCCTCCACAGAGACCCAGCAGCGCAGACTGGCCCCCAGGAGTGCTCGGCCTACCCAGCCCGAGGGAAGATGGTCCTGTCCTCTGTATCCAGGCCATGGAGATGGAGTTCAGCCAAGACAATCATCTTGGGTGTTGTCAAGGGGCTGGGAGCTGCAGGCATGGCCTCAGGCCCAGGTCGCTCACATGGGCAACAAGTCATCATGTGCCTCAGTTTACCTGCCTGCGAAATAGGTGCAAATAATGCAGGGCAGGGGATGGGAACAGGCAGGGGCTCCTCTCCCATCTCCAGGGCTCTGAGGACCACGGCATATCTCTGCAGAGGGGCATTCACATCTTGCACCCTGCTGTCCCAGCAGCTCATGTTTCTCTGCTCCCCCATTCCCTCAGATGCAATTCTGGGCTGAAAATCGGAGTTTCCCCACCAGTCAGACATATAAAAGGGTGAGCAGCCTCGCAGGGGAGGCAGAGAGGCCAGCGGGAGAAGTAACCTCTGTGTCATGGATTACATCATGTCTGTTAGTGCCAGTGGGCAGCACACTGCGGGAAACGGCATCGTCAGCCCTTGCCTTGGTTTCCCCCTTCCCTGAGGACCGTGGGGGAAAGGCACAATGTCCTCTCCAGCCAGGACTTGACCTCCTGATGTGGGATGACAGCAGGGTCGAGCCGGAAGGTAGAGCTGGAAGGGGACAGGCGCACGGGTCTGCTCAGGGTTCGGTGGTGTATTCTGTGTCTTGCTTCAACCTTGCCAGATCCCCAGCGCCTGAGACAGCCTCGCTGTTAGGGCAGATATTAAACAAATCAAATTGAGACTTGAATGACGCCAGGGGCCACTGTCACGTTAAAGAGAGGTTAAAAACCCTGTTATGGGGATTGGGGTTTTTCAGCCGTGCAAATGTCGTGGGGGCCAGCGCTGCTGGGACCATCCCCCAGGCTGGGTCCCATGGGTGTACGCTAGCCTTGGGCCAGATCCTCCAGCAGCTGCTGGGCACAAGGTGAAGAGACTTTTCTTTATGGAAAGGAAAAACAAACCAAAAACCCATACGGAGTCAAACAGGTGGAGCTCGAGATGGTGTTTGCAAGCTGGGAGGGGAACGAAGAGGTGCCTGCCTGTGGGGAGGGGGCTGGTGGGGAGCAGAGCCCTGGTCTCCACTCCTAAGGTGTACACAGCACCCACAAAACCAGGGTGGGTGCTGCGTGCTGGGACCATGCTGGCGAGCCAGACAGCCAGGCCGATGGTCTCCAGCCTGGCAAGAGCCACTCCTGTGAGCTGGACGTGTGCTGGCTCTGACAGCATTTCTCCTCCCAAGCTCTTTTTCATCCTTTTCTTTTTTCCTTTTTTTTTTTTTTTAATTTTCCTCCGTTATTTTTAACCTTTTCCTTTTTCCCCCTAATTCCATGCTCTAGGACCCAAGGCATTGACCAAACTTCTTTGCTCTCCCCAGCAAAGTGATGGAGAGAAAAAGCTCATTTCCAGCCCCCTTTACTGGAAAGAGAAGACCAGAAATTTGCACCTTAATGCCTCAAAACTAAAAGCAAAAAAAAAACCCCAAAAAACAACAAACCCAAATACTCGAGAGCTTTTAAGCCAGACCTGAGATACCAGATGAGCTCAACGGAAAGTTTTGCACACTCCAAGTTTTGTCCCATAGAGAAACAAACCTGATGGCGACAACCTGCAGGGGCACAGGGGTGGAGAAGAACTGGTGTGCTGCACCTTGCTGGAAAGCAGCCTTCTTTCCTAATTACTCTCCTAATTACACCTGAGAGGCTTTCGGTGGGGACTTGAACTAATTATTCCCATTTAACGTGACACCTTCATGCATCCTCCTGCCTGTTGCCCATCGAGGGTGGGTGAAAATAAATAGCTCCCAGGCCTCGTAAGGGATTTTCTCCAGTTCCAAGGACTGGCCGGTTCCTTTTGGTTGGTCACTAGAGGTTCAGCCCTTGCAAAGCCACCAGCAGCCGAGCGCAAGCCCTGTCGAGAGCTGGGTGGTTTTGGCGACAGCTTGAGCTCCTCCGCACATCCAAATCTCCCCAGCCAGATGGTTGGGCTGATTACACATTTCCCAGGTCACCCGAGGGCAACGCCAGCATTTCCACGGGTCCACCAGCTCCCAGGCAAGGAGAAAATATTTATTCTCCCAGCCTCAGATAGGGAAGAAGCATTTTTTTTCCCCCTTTTCACCCATTTGCTGTCAATGGGGGCCCATTCACTTCCCTTCTCTGTAGCCAGGGAAGGACAGACATCGCAGCCGGACAAAACCACCACCATGTACCTGATGCCCACAGTCCCCTGGGAGCAATTGGGTCTCTCCAGGTTCAGTTTTTCTTTATAATCCCAGCAGCAGAAATGGAGGCGGGGAAAAATAGGTGCCGGGATGGTTTGGTGCACGGCGCCTCGGACACTGGCGTCCTTGTTCTCCGCTGGCCACATTGTGCAGCCGGAGCGGGGGAAACCTAATCCTGCTCCCTCCCTGCTCGGATTTCCCACCTCTTCTGTGTTAAAGCACCGACCAGGCAGGCAGCAGCACTAACTAAATATTATGCTGGCGCCAGCCCTCGAGACACAACGATTTAATGCCTGGTGCATTAAAAGCAAGGCAGGGATGGAGTGAGGTTTTGCACGCACTGCGCTCCCATTTATTGCAAGCCCCTAAGCCGGGACGGACTCTGGCAAGGGGGTTTATCCTTGTGGAGACCACCCTGAGGACAAGACCCCAAAGCAAAACCCAGGGAGGAACGCACGGGGTGACTGGAGTGCAGGGATTACACTGGGACCATCAGGCTCCCAGTGAGGTGCAGCGATCTCCTGGGACTGATGTGCCACTGTCATGGGGGGAAGGTGCCTGATTTCGGGGGTGTCGAGAGAGTTAATCAGTACTTGAAAGATGTGCAAATGCCAAGTGTTGCTTGCTTGACACTTAAATACCCGAATTTTTTGCACCTTAGAAACAGATTGGGGGGTGATTAGGTTCAGGTGTTAGCGCTGCAAAGGAGGGGGGAAAAACCCCAGCTCGGGCTCCCTCCAAACAGCGAGCAGTCCCCAGCCCGCGTGGAAGCACTTCCCACTGCCGAGAGTAACCCAATTTCTGCTGTCTTGCCTCATCACTCAGCTCGCCAACAAGAATTAGAGCAGGGTGGGGAGTTCACGCCAGACTCCCTGCCCAGGGAGGAGGCGATGCCATGAAGCAGAGAAAGGCCAGCAGCCAGCCTGGGGCCGCATTCTGCCCCTTCCCAGCTCCTCTGGGCACAACAGCATCCATCCCGGCCACAAAATTCATTTCAGCTGCATCTTTTTGGCTGCAAAATCAGCCTGCCTCCCTCCAAAAGTGCTCAGGAGGAACTGGACGTTTCTCACCCCCAGCAGAGCACCACTGGAGCTCCTGGATTTAGAGGGGGAAAAAAACTCCAAACCAAACCAAAAAGGTATTTTCTCTTTCTAGTCTATGCACAAAGAGCCCTCAGCCTGTATTTATCTGCCCTGAACTTTATCTGCTGCAGTTATTCACCTGGAAATGTAATCAATCTCCCTTCTGATGGCACTGGCCCCTTCAGCTCGGCAGCTGCACAGCCACCTTCTCCTCTCTGCATCCAGAGGTGTTAAGCCACCAAACGTGATGTGTCATAAAGAAAAATAAATATGCAATTAAAAAAAAAATAAATTCCCCACACGGGGCAGCTCAAGCATTTGCTAAAACTCTGCCCTGTTTTGTGCAAAGGGAGGAGAAATGCAGCCGCTGGCTGCAGGAGCACCAGGACAGCCCCCAGCGATGGGGTCACCCCGAACGTGGCCACCACTGGGACAGGGCACAGCGGTTGGGACACCGGGACCTGGTTCCCCGTGCATGGCATCTGGAAGCACTTAGGCTCTGCACCACGTCGATAAAGCTAGGGTTTCAAGATGAAAGAAAACGTCTCGAATCTGCCGAAGATCAGAGCCTTGACCTGAGCGTTGCCCGTCTCTGGTTACTGCTCCTTGCCCAGGAGACACCGCCAGCCCCGCGGGGCTCGGCTTACTGGGAAAATAAAAGAGCTGGAGGCTTTAAGCCTTATAAAAGAGCAAAACTTCTGCCAATGGACAAAACCACTCCACGTTCTTGCTGTCCCCGCAGTGGGAATGGGGGATTTGAAGGCTTTTTATTTCAAGGTATCCTGTCCGCGTGCGATGGGTGTATGTGTGAAAGGGGGTTATGTTGCTGTAAGGAGTTCTTCAAATATTTATACAGCCCGAGCCTCCTTGTTTCCTGCTCCCAGATGAAGTCCTCTTAATGAAATGTAACCAAACAAGCCGCTTCCATTCTGCCTTTCCAACGATAATTATGGCTGATACAGTAAGCGGGATGGCAGCGTTTCAACACCCCGCTGGAGAGATGAAAACCAGCATCCTTAAACCAGCATCCTTAAGGCAACATCTACCAGGCACTGTCAGTCCCAAAGTTTTGGGAAGAGGGTTTGCATTTTGGTGGTGTGGCCTCACCGGTGACCCCACCATCCATCCACCTGGCTGGGCTGTTCATGGGTCTGAGATGGCATCACTGGGGCCAGAGCAAGAGCCCCTTCTGTGCCGCTGGCTGGGGAGAGCCACCAGGTTAACCCTGGCCCCTGACTGCTCTTTACCTTCTTCTCCACGTGGGATATTACCATCATCACAGCAGGTATTTGATTTTGTTGGGGAATGAGCAGCTGAAGTGAAGCAGCAGGACCATGTGCGGGGGGGTGGAGGCCATACGTGTTGGAGCTCATATTTGTCGTTGAGTTGTCTGGAGGGAAATGTCCGTTACAGAGCCTCTCCTGGGTATCTCCATCTCACCCATCCCAATGCACTTGGTGATAGAAGGGTAAAAACATCCTCCCGTGCTTGGCAGGGAGACGGAAACTGAGGCAGAGCAAGGGAAGAGATGTCAGTGGCAGAGTCCAGCATCTTCTTAATAAATAAGGGCAGCCTTTGCTCTCCTTCACCTTCTCAAGCTGGCAGGAGTTGGCCAGACACAAGAAGATGTCCCAGTGTGTAGGGCTACCAGTAGAAAGCAGGTTCAAGTCCTTGCTCCACCACATTTACTTCATCCCTTGGTCAAATCCCTTTGTTTTCCTCCAACGCTGTGCAGTTTGAAGATGAATAACTTTGGCAGCAAGAAGGATTTCTACCCCTTCAATGCTTGCAAGAGCCCAGGGCAGCACTGTGCCAACAGCAGAGATGGGCTGTGTGCTGGGTGCCATGCCCGCTGGGTGCATCACCAAGGACAGACACCCAACATCAATTCCCCTCTCCTTGGGGGAGGACATGTTGTTTTTCCTGAGGAGAGGAGATCTCCAGTAGCAGGAGGAAGCAGTCAGTGGTGCTGATGTCCACCATGGATGGACGAATCCAGGCAATGGCTGAAGGCAAACCCCTGCATCCAGATCTGGCCAGGCTGGAGGTTGGACGGCACCTGCAGAGCCAAGCGTCTCCAGCCTGGGCACCTCAAAGCATCCTGTCGGCAGGATTGGGATGGGGTTGCAATGACCCACGGGACAGCCATGACTATGTGCACTTACAGCAGCCCATGCTGGAGCGGTGAGACACCCCACAGCCCAGCTGGAGGGCGCAGCTTCACCCCTGAGGAGGATTAGCAGAGCAGAAGGAGCTCTGCAACGAGACCGTGCTTCACCCCGCAGACAACTGCAGCATCCTGGTGCGGCACGCACCTCCCTGAGCTCCATGCACCTCAAAAGGGCAGCTGTAAGTCATAGGGCCAGCCTGGCTTGCAGGGAGCATCCTCTCTGCCGTTCAGGTGGGGAAACTGAGTCACAAAGCCACTGGGCAGCATCTCCCCAGAAGCCTGTGATGGCCTGGGAGAGGATTGCAGGAGTCCTGGCTTCCATCTCACACAGCCTCTTGGGGGATGCAGAAAGCCAAAAACTGGTATGTCTGGGGCTGTCGGGACCATGACCCACTCCAGCATCTCTCCTGACATGCTCACAGCACCACCCGGCCCTACACAGTGATGGGGCTCCCCAGAAAACAAAAAAAGCAAAGGGAAAAAGAAACCACCAGAAAAAAGAAAAAAGGGAAAAAAAAAATTTCAGCTCACCAGTCTTTTTTTCAGATCTAAAATTGATTAAAATAAACCCAGTGATCTGACTTAGCTGTTTCTATTTAGGACCTGAATAAGGACTTGTGAGCCCAAAAGCTTATCTGCTTTGGAGCTTTTTTTCCCCAACCGTATCAGTTGCTCTAATAAAAGATACAGCCTCTCCCTGCCAGCCTCCTCGCACTCACATCCTTCAGCTGTCACACTTCCACCCGTGCAACTATCACTACCATTGATTTCTACGCTGGCTGGAGCAAGCACCACAGTCCCCGACTGCTATCGCTATCGAGGAGCGACAAGGTTACAACTTACCCAGCTGCTGCTTAGCCCACAAAAAAAAAACAAACAAAAAAACATTACAAAAGCAAGAATTTAGGTTCAAAAATCTGCTGCCTTCTCCCTATTTATTTGCACAGCTCGTAGTGATCTTCCCACCACGTTCCCAGCCCTGCATAGGGCTCAGCACAAATCCTGGGTGCCCACCCAGTACCAGAAACAATGCTGGAAAAGCCATGGGAGATGGTTTGCATGCAAAGGAAGCAGCAAGGCTTGGGCGCAAGCGAGCTGGGAAACCAAGGCTGGAGCCCAGCCTTGAATGAAGGCAGCTGCCTGGCCGTGTCCAGGTCCCCTTGGCTGTCTTTCTGCTGGTGGGCAGAGCAGGAGATCCAGGGAAGCAGGTCTGTGCTGGGGAGCACATTTGGGTGCTCCGACTGGGGATGAGGAACCAAAACACTGGGATGCAGCATGGGTGATGGACAGGGGACCACGGTCCCACAGACTGGCTCTCCCTGGGTGCTCAGTCCCCAAACTCCAGGCTGAAATGGTGATGCTCCCGCAAATTGGGCTCCTAGGTCCTCCAAATCCAGGATATCTCTCTCCTGCTGGAGACATCAGTGGCTGGTGACCCTTCCAGCCTTCCCTTGTGCAAGGAGAGCAGCGGGACACACATCTTGCTGCAAGCCCACCGCAACCCAACCCCAGCAAGCAGGACTTGCACAATTCCTTGCCCCCCACCAGCAGATTTTGGTCCCGGCTGGGCAGCACCCTAACCCAACCTTGGTGATTGCTCACGTAAAAGCAAACCCAAGCTCGCTCCGTGCTCGCTTCCTCTGCCCCACAGCCAGTTCAGCAAGGGACAGGGCAAGGATTAAGGATGCGATAGCGGAGGGGATTACCCGCGGCCCTCGCTGAGCACCCAGGTCCCGGCAGATTGCCTGTGCCGTGGGGGGAGGGCAGCATACAGCCTCGTGCCTTGGCATTTGATGGATTTCTTTTTTATGGTGTAATAAAGTGGAGGATTTACCTAAATGCTAAAATTACACCAGGGAGGTGCGCGTGCAGTGGCGGAAGTGAGCGACATCCACTGCAACGCTGCGATGGGTGAGCAATCCTCATCTGACCAAAGGGGCACTTTTCCGCCAGGAATTCATGACCCTTTCCCAGTCTCTGAGCAGCTCAGCAAGGCACCTCCACCCTCTTTTAACCCATGGGGAAACCGAGTCACAGAGCAAATCCCCGCCATGGCTGTAAGTCAATTCTCCCATTGACTTCACCATGAAAGATCTTGGAGACAAGCGGGAAACTCCCTTGCTCTTCTCTCCAGCCACAAGCATCAGCACCTCTGAGCACCCCAAAGAGCATCCCAACCTCCATGTTGCACCCAGCAGCCTGAAGCTTGCGCTCATCCCGGCTCTGCTTCCGCCTTTCCTCCTGCCTGCTTCCCAAAATGCACAAGGACATGCGTCTGTAGATAAAAAGTGCTATATTTAGCATCTTCGTGTCATTAACCTCTGGGACTTGCTGCTACGCGTGACAACCCCAGGGACAAGGTTTCAGAAGGGTGCATCGAACCCAGGGACGGGGAAGGCACGCTGACATCAGCCAGAATAAAAACCAGGTTATAAATTTGCACTTTGCTGGCATGGAGGAGGGGGTGTCCTCTACACTCATCTCCAACTATCCGAAATCAAGTGGTTTACACACTCCAGGCTGCTCTTTCTGACCACATCCCAACCTGGGAGTGGGAATGCTGGTGAAACGGCAATGGCTCTGCTCTCCCTGGCCCCAAAACCCTGCCAGGACCAGGCTGAGCGTGCAGCTTGGCCGACCACCGAGGATTAATGCGGTGTTTCCTTTTGTAGCTCCCTCCCTGGGTTCACGCTGCTGCAGGGATGCTCTGGAGGATGCTCCCCACACATGCTGCATAGAAATCCTGATTTTTGCCCTTTGCCGGGGATAAGTCCATGCTTGCCCAGCCAGGCTCCATTGAGCCCTACTCCCTGCCCTGGGGCTTGTGGCAGTGGAGCAGCATGTCACCAGGCTGCTGCGGGGACGGGAGCAGGAGAAACAGTGTGACTGACCCACTGAGGGATGTTTCTTGGAAATCAGCACTGGCTGCACTAACCGGAGCAATAGGGTTGGGAGGGAGCCCACAACCAGGCTGTGTCTCTCCTGTTCCAGGTTAGGATCGGCTCCGTGACTCTGGTTCCCCATGCGCTGAGTTTACCCAGCCTTTAGCGTCTCCAGCAATGGGTTTGCACGGCCTCCCCACAGCCCCTTTATCCTGGCACATCCTGGCCAACATGGGGTTCCCGTTGCCTGGCCCAAATTTTTCCAGCTGTAGGACATGTCTCTTCCTAATTCTCCATGGCCACAGTAATGCCTGCCGGCTCCCGCCTGCCTTGTGCAGGGTGACCCGGGCACCTGGGTTCCCTCCTCAACAGTTGCTCAGCCTCGGGCACTTGGCATCACTTGTCCCCACACAGGCACCCGATTCTGGGGGTCCCTGCTGGAGAAGGCCAATGCAGTGCATGGGAGTAAGAAGGTGCAATGGGAGGAGGTGGGGAATGTCTCAGCTGCAGAAGGCGGCAAGCATCCCCACTGCTCTCACACCCATTTTCGGGTGATGCTCCCTGTCCATATGAGCTGGGGGCAATTGCTCTAAAACCCTCCAGGAAAAAGTCCCTGGATACCAGGAGTGAGGTAGGGCAGGGATCTCAAGGCCAGGTATTACCCCTTTTAAATGAACAGGGCTGGTCCCCCCCAACCCCAAAAAAAGATGTTCTTCCGCTCTGGCATCCATCATCATCTGACACCAGCCCAGCCTTGAGCTAGGCATATCCTGAGTGGGCAAAGGCTGCCACCCAGCCCCCCCCCCGGGGTGACCTACCCCATGTCACCCTTAGGTAACACCTCTGTCACCCAGGAGGCCCCAAGCTCTAATTGCAAGACCCCCAATGGCTCATTTCCCACCCCACCCCCCAAACCCTACCACCTCCCTTTGTCCCTCCTGTCCCCGCAGCTTTATCTTCCTTAAGCCGATTGCCGGTGCTGCCGTCGGTGCCGGAGCTGCCCGCGGTGAACCTCTGGTGTGCCTCCAGCTCGCCAGCCACCAGGTGAAGCAGCCAGGGTTGCAGCAGGAACCTGCCTGCGAGGATTAAAGGGAATTACAGCCACTGCTTAAACACAGTGGCGGCAGCGAGCCGGAGCAAGGCAGGATGCAAGGTGCCACCTGAGTGCAGTGCCCAGCCAAGAGCATCCTCCCCAGAGCTCCCTGTCGAGTGCAGGGAGAGAAGTTCCCTTATTCTCCATCTTATTCCCAACCACGGCAGGTGGGGTCTGGTCCAAACCTTCCCTAAACACAGGTGGGAGATGTCTGTGGGGTTTTTTCCCCCTCGGTTTCCATAAGCACGTACATGCCTGGCTCCAAACTCAGCCCCTGAAGTTGTCACCCATCCTTGCCACCCCCAGCAGTCTCAAATCTAGGTGTTTCCCCCAAGCCAGGCACAGCCAGGCCCTCCGCAGCC
Organism: Burhinus oedicnemus; assembly: GCA_008921705.1. Classification (NCBI taxonomy): domain Eukaryota; kingdom Metazoa; phylum Chordata; class Aves; order Charadriiformes; family Burhinidae; genus Burhinus; species Burhinus oedicnemus. Next base: position 715,594 of record VFFE01007127.1, on the reverse strand, counting down.
CAGAGGGAGACACGGGAAGGTACCAAGGGTAATTGTCGCATCCCCAGGACAGATGCCATGGGAGGCTGTCCCCAGTGTGGGCACAGGGCTGTGGGGAGCAGCTCAGGGCTTACAGGGAGCTGAGCAAGGGTCTGCTCCTGCAGGGACCAGATGGCTCAAGGGAGCCTAATCCTGCCCGGCGCAGGCGAGGAGGGGTCTGGGACCTCCAGGCAGACAGCTCATGGAGTGGAAAAGCTGCAGAGAGTAGGAAGGTGCCAAACCAAGGGACAATACCAAAACCCAGGCACTTTGGAGGGGGACGGGTCACGGGCTGGTGGCAGCTCTGCGATGCTCTCGGGGGGTTAATCCCCTCCCTGTGCAATGACCCAACAAGAAAGCTAAGGGAAAGGTTCCCAGCAAAGCCAGGTTTAACACTCCCACGTTGCTGCCCCAGCCGCGTTCTCAGGGCTGGGTGCATCTTGCTGGCGGGCGCCTTCTCCATCAGCCAGGAGCCAAGGCCACGGCAGGCTCTGGCCACACACCCCGTGTCCTCCAAAGGAAAAGCAGCCCCTGGAGCAGCTGCATAAAACCCTCTGACTTGAAGATTGCATGGTCCTTTCCAGGCTTAAATCCCACTAGATCTGCGCTTTGGGATGGAACAGTGGAAAGAGGTAGGAGGCAGCAGGGCCGGATCCAGGCTTGGTTCCCTCCTGCCACAATTCCTACTATGGATTAAAAAAAAAAAAAAAAGAAAAAAAAAAAAAAAGCGCCTCGGTTTTCTCTCCCTAATTATGGCCAGGAAAGGTTTGCCGTGCCGGGAAGCGCAGTGTCTGTGCTCCGACTCCTAATTACAATGCAGAGCATGCAAAATACAGGTCACCCGGTGCTATTATTACACACCTGGATGGTTTCCATTAATTAAGGAGGGAAAAAAAAGGAAAGCTGTGGAGGGAGATGTGCAACACGGGAGCCTGAAGCAATGGATGTAAAAATATCCCGCACGGGGACGAGCTGCGGGTGACTCACGGGGATTTGGCAAAGTGTGGCCAGCACCGGGACACCGAGCAGATGGGTTCCAAAGATGGGCTGGTTGCATGTCCCCATCTGCGCTGGTTCCATGCGTGATGCTGGCACAGCTCTCCCAGCTGGGGATAATGGGGGTTTTGGGGTGCCTTTGTGTCCCGGAGTGTGAATCCCACCCTTGCTTGTAGTGTACGGAGGAGAAGGGTGTTACACGATGGCTGAGCTGTGGGTGTTGCGCAGAGGCGGGTGGGCGAGGGGAAGAGTGAGATGCTCTCCCTAATGCCGAATCCCTCATAGCACATAAATACCCATCAGCTGGAGCACTGGGAGTCTCTGCTCCCGCCAGCATCGCATAAGGATGCTGGTCACGGGTTTCACACCGCAATACCAGGACCCTCTGTGTGTACCCAGATGGGCACCCTGTGAGCAGCATTTGAGTTTACAGGCTCCTGGGAGCCTCTTTACACCCTCCTCTTCCTTACCCTTCCCAAGCAATACAGGCCAGCTCCAGCTCCCTCCTTGGGCTGGCTCTTCATAGTCCCACAAAAAAAAATAGGGACGTTATTTTTTTGTCCCCTAAACCTCTGACCTGAAGCCTCAGTTCGATCAGGCAAGTTGAAACGCTCCCTCCAGCCAAGCACCAGCGCTGCCAGACTGCTGTTCCCTGCCTGCCTAGATAACAGTCCTTTGCTAAACAATGAAAACGCAAGGAAAAGAGCAATTACCCTTTTTAAAAGCCAGCCAAGCGCAGCCCCAACCCTCCCACCCACATACCAGGCTGAGTCCGTCCTAGCGCTGAGATGCAGGCAGGAACCAGCACCGTAGATTTGGTCCCCATGACCTGGCAGGTCCCCTCCTCTACCAGGGCAAAACCCTTCCCTGCAGCAGGGGCAAAGCTTTGGGATGCTTGGGGAGCCACATCCCGGCTCATTCGATGCTAGGAAGAGGAACCAACAGCCATCAGGCCACCGATCACAATATTTTAGCTTATATCCCCTCCTTAATTTTCAGTGGAATAGGGAGGACAATGCTTAATTGTGTTGTGGGAAAAAGAAAATGATCTCACGGCTGTTCTGGAAATGCCTGCCTGCCAAGGGAAATCACCCACCAATGGAGTTGGGACACAGGAACTGGCCACACCGCACCTCAAATCTCTTTTCCATGAGGTTTCCGACAGGGAGCGGCAAGAGCTCAGCCCTGGCCAGGGCCGGCAGAGACGGGATGAGCTCAGCACAGTTATTTGGGGACATGGGGACACAGCTTGGGAGACTGCAAGCTACGCTGAAAACTTCTTCTGCTTTCAGGCACATGACGCCCTTCCCAGCCAAAGCAGCCAGGCTGACTCAGGAGGCAGAAATCCCCCTGGTCTGAGGCCACCATCATGTCACCTCCTTCCACGGGCACAAAGCCAACACTGTGTCACCTCCCTCCATGGGGAACACCTCTGTGGGGCGAGTTGTCCCACTGCTGGTGATATTGGCACAGTTTGGGTTCATGATAACTATTTTTCTCCCCAAAGGACTAAGGAGAAATCTGGACCCTCCCAAAAGAGCCCCCTGGGGAGCATGGGATGGCTTCGGTGAGCTGGGGCACTGTCACCATGCCAGAGGATGCTCCACTGAAACCACAGGAGAGGCAGCCATGGGAGTAAAAAGCCTCTTAATGACCACAAAAAGCAATTGTGGGCTTTTTTATTTTGTTTGGTTTTTTTTTTTAAATGCCACTTCATTGCTGGGATTGGCTTAATTGTGGTCATTAAGGTGGTGAGGGGACCACTGAACCTCTGAGGCTGTGGTGCGGAGATGAGGGCTATTGGGGCAGATCTCAGCCCCGTTGCTCTTAGAGGGAAGATCCTCCAGCCCTACAAACCATCCTCCTCCTCCCAACCACCCGCTGAGCTGCCAGCTTCTCTCCCTCCCAGCTGCTGCCTCAGTCTCCCCATCCCCTAACCGAGGACTCGTGGTCACAGCCAGCCCTCCACATGCCACGGCAGAGGTGCTCGGTGTGTTTCCCCCTCGAGGAGCCGGACCTGAGACCTTTCCCAGCCACGAGTTCCAAGAGCAAAGCAACTGTCACCATTAAGGGAGATTTTCTCCATGGTTTCCAAGCACTCTGCGTCAGCAATATGGAGCAGGCGGAGGGGCCACATCCTGCCCCCATGGCAAGGGCAGGCAGCTGAGCCCGCGCAGCCACACGGTCCTCTATGCTTTAACAGCTTTTCGGCTGTTTTGTGCAAAACCCACCGATACTGGCAAGTGGGAAACCACTTTGTGAAGCTAGTCCCAATGCTCCAGCTTGCAACACTTGGGAAATCACCCCCCGGCTCCCCCCACCAAGCTGCCCCCTCCTCTAATGCGAAGACCCCACCCAAAGGCATCGCCCCCAGCCACGGGAGGGCTCTCAGCATCATTTTTAGGGATGCAGGAAGCATCCAGGTCCTGGTGGCACGGCAACTGTGAAAATGGCAATAAATGCATTAAAAATTGGGGGGGGGGTGTCATGGGGATGCTTCATTTGTGTCACGTTTAAGTGGCATGGAAAGGAGAAAAGCTGTCACTGTCCTGACGCCATGATAACCGTTGCCTATCTGCTCCTAAAACTGTTACAGGTCAGTTACTGGGGTCCTGTTGCCCCTCCCAATCTGTTCTCGTGCTGAGCCACAGCTAATGAACCTCCTAATAATAATTAAGCAGGAATAAATTAGAGCCTTTTGCATGCAGCTGGAGATTAATACCAACTCCCCTTCCCCAACGGCAGGTCCCCCAAACCACTGGTGAAAAAAATGAAGGAGCCCTTTTCTTTACGGTGCTTAATTAGGAATAATTAATCAAGGGTGGTGCTTTGCTGACCGCTGGCCCGAGCAGTAGGACGGGGTGTTTGCAAGCTTGCGGGGATTCAGCGGGAAGGAGTTTCTGCCCACCTTCCCCGGAGTTGTCATGGAAATTGTAATGGATGTTGATTAAGATGCTGCGCTTGCCAAATGCAAACGTGCCGCAATTTTCAGAGGGGCTTCAGCCTGAAGGAGATTAACCGGAGTTATCCTGCGCCGGGGTAAAGGGGAATCGTTGGAGGGAGACCCGGCTCCTTTCCAGGGATGGGGATGGAGAAAGAAATGAGATGTCCCATGTCTGCCCAGACAAGCTTCACGCTTTGCAAATGTGGCTTTAAAAGGATTTTTTTTTTTTTCTGCCCTGTCACTAGGAGGAATTAAAAACCCCAAAATATTGGGGAGCAGGGAGACAGGGTGGGATCTCCCAGCAACTGCTGCCAGCAATATCCAGGGCAGGCAGGGATGGAGGAGGGAGCTCAGCACCCATCCCAGAAGCCGGGGAGAGGTTTCACCTCACTTTCCCTGCCCGGTTGGACCGGGAGGCAATCCCAAAGCTTCACCTCAAAACTGCAGACACGGGCGCGCATCCGCTGCTCACCCCAGAGGTGCAAACAGGACTGGACCCAGCCACAGGGCCCCGGCACTGCTGGGATGAGCCCCGCGGAGGGGATGGAGAGTGAGGTATTGCTCAGAGCCGCCTGAGCTCGCAGTCATGCGAGTGCCCATAAATAGACCCGATTTACATATGTAGGACGGAGCCTGCCATGCCAGTGCGGCCACGACCTACTTTCCTGCTGGCCCGTTGGGACATGGGCACATTTGGGGGCTGCGGGGGGCTCAGCTTGGCCCCCCTCCAGAGCAGTCCACCCTCCCATAACGAGCAGAAATAGGTTGGGAGTCCCACTCTTGACACATCCCTGGGTTTTTGCACCCAAAACGGCAGCTCCCCGGGGATGCGACGGCTGCTCATGCCTCCATCACTGGCGTGGATACCTATGGGAAGGGACTGGTGGGCTCAGAGCACCCGTCAGGTTTAATCACACACTCACTGTGACTTGCTCTGGAGCTCTGAGCAAGCTCAGGACCCGGTTCCCAAATGTGTCACAAGCTGCAGGGGCTCAGCTCCTGCACATCTCCATCTCCTGGTCCTCACTGCTGTTCCAGAGTCCACAAGTAAAATGCTCTTGCAAGGCGGGGCACATGGTATAAAGACCTCCATGCACCCTCTACACGCTGTTTTTAATTTCATAAGCCTTTTTGCAACACTGAGCATAAAGCAATAAGCTTTTACCCAGCGCCTCTGGGATGCTCGTTCCCTTAAGAACCGCAGAAACTGATTGGTTTCCGTACAAACACGGCTTTTTCCATTAAAAAAAAAAAAAAGCAAACACCATAATCCACCGTTGCTGAGCATCTTCCCGCTCACAGGCGTTTCAGCAGCGTTCACCTGTGGGTCTGAATTGGGGATGGCACTGGAAAGTCCCCAAGGGAAGAAATGCCGATATTTATTTCACACTGTGTTGTTTCCCTCAGCCTGGGCAGCCCTCACTGAATATCCAGGCAGAAAGGAGGTTTCCGCTCTGTCTTTCTACAATACCAAAGATTCAAAGCAGCTTTAGCCTTCTGGTGGAAACACCCCTGCCTGACACATTTTGTGTTATTTGTTCAGAGCTATTCAGGGCTTCCAGTCCCTGCTGTTGAAGAAAAACTTATTATTGTAGAAGGAAAATAATAAACACCTCGACCAGCTCTCAGATATAGTCCCTGGAAGCAGATGAGGAAAAAAAACAACCAACACAGCAGGAGGATGTTTCACTGCATCCCTCACCTAAGGCCTCTTTTTTCCATCTGGAGTAGTTTGCTTTAGTGCCCAATGGCTGAAAGTGCAAGAGGAAGAGATAAAAGGAAAGAGAGAAATGTTCTGCCCAGGTCTCCTCCAGCATCAGGGCCAGGGAGGGTTGAGAGGGGAAGAAAGAAGAGAAAATTCTTTCTTCTGAGGGTGGGTGGTCAGTGCACTGTCAAACATACCAGCATCTCCATTGAGGGAGGATGGGTACCTGCATCCACATGGCGGGACTGTCAAACGTACCAGCATCCCTGCATGGGGATGGGTACGAGCATCCCTCTGGAGGAGGACCACCAAACATACCACAGGATGGGACTGTCAAACATACCAGAATGCCTGCATGGGGACAAGTACTGGTGTCCCCACACAGGGACAAGTCCCAGCATCCCTGCATGGGGGACTGTCAAATGTACGAACATCCCCACGTGGGGACGGGTGCCAGCATCCCCGCAGTGGGACTGTCAAACATACCAGCATCCCTGCACAGGGACGAGTACCAGCATCCCCCGGCAAATACCAGCCAACTACACCCAGGACCCAGCCACACCATCCCAAGCCCTGCAACTCTTCTCACCCACAACCGAAAAGCCATCGGATGAGGAGGAAAATTAAAGTAGGGAGAACCGAATCCCAGGTCAGCCTGTTCCCAGGGCACTGGGACACCCACAGCTCCCCAGAAGCCACCAGCACGAGAAGCCACGGGGCTTGTTTCACCCCATGCTCAGCTTGCCCCCCTGGGGAGATGTTTCTGGCCTCTGTACAGAGCAAGGAAGAACCTCTCCACGCAGTGACCATCTCTCACCGTGTTTTCCTCAAAGCTCCACGAGTTGAGGGATCCGCCTGGTGCTCGGGAAAGTATTTCCAGCTCTTAAATCAGCAGGCAAAGCTTGGAAACAGGACCCTGAGAAGCTCTCGCAGCCCCGTGGGTGAAGAAAACAGACCCAAAATTCTGCTTTCGCAAAATGAGAAGATTTTCATGCAGGTTTCACTACTGGTGTGATCGCATCGGAAAGGCACGTTGTTGCAAAAGTGAACATTAAAAAAGTCAAGATATTTATTAGCCTGAAACACCAACCGACCCTTCGTTTTCAAGTCAAAACAGGCCAGTTTGTTCTCATAAAAACGTTGTGTGTGTTTGGGTTTTTTCCCCCCCCAGGGAAACACTTTCCTACACTTCAGTGGGACAGTCAGCTCCAGGAAAACGTGGCTTTCCAGGTCCCCTCCCTCCCTCCCTCCCGCTGTGGGCAGCGCCCGCCCAATGCCCTTCTGGCCATTTCACCCAGACTTGCTCTTCCTCCCCGGATTTCCCCTCCTGGGATTTTCTTTCCTCTTTCTCATACAAGCGAGATTCAAACCGTGCTGTGCCAGGCGCTCGGTCCCAAAGCCACCCGGCCAGGGCATCCAAACCCTCGGAGATCTTTGCCAAGACAAGCCCTGCTCCCCAAAACCTTCGGTAATGCGAAGTGTCGTGACGCTGGGTGCTGAGGCAGAGATAGCCCCAACCGGTGCCCAGTCCTATACAACGACCCCGGGGGACCCTGAACCTCCATCTCCTTGCCACTGAGAAGCAGCCGTGCTCCTCAGCCAGGTTAAAACCTTTGCAGAGGGAAAGAAAAAATTATGAAAACCCACTAAACCACTGATTTTTAGGCAGGGAAGTGCAAGGCTTGAGCAAATGAGCGTGACCCTTGAGCCCTGCTGCCTGCCAGAGGACTGGGGATTTCTTCCCTGGAAGATACTGGGTCAATCAAAGCAACATCAAAATTCCCCTTATCCACAGGATTTGGCCTGTTTCTCCAGGAGCGCCTGTTTTCCCTCATCTCTCGCCCCATCCTCACCCCCACCACAGCCCGGGGAGAGGAAGGACCCGTTCGCACATGACAAATCCCACTGCAGCCAGCGAAGGCACTGGGGAAGTTCAAGCCTGGGGCTTCCCTAATTAACAGTGTCCAGAGACACGCAGGAGGCCCCGACCCCACTCTGGCATCGCTGCCAACACCAAGAGGAAGGAACCCAATTAACTTCTTGGTGCCCTTTCCTTTTAAGTCACGACTGAGTTTTTAACATGCTTAGGAGAACCACAAGATTGGGTTTTCAGATGGGTTTGTTACTCCTGGTTAAGGGAGGGGGGGTTAGACCTTGTCCCAGCCTCCAGAGCCACCGAGATGGGAGAGCCTGCATCCCTGGCTGAGGATGGGAAGGACTCGGAAAAGAGCTGGAATAACACACAAACCGTGTTGTTGGGGTTTGGTTGTTTTTTTCTTTCCTCTAATTGCTCTTGCTATTTTAACCGAGACAGACATTTCCTTGACGATTTTCAAGGGCTATAAATGTTTTATGTCCCTTTCCTCTACGCTCAGGCAGCAACTTTTGCTGCTGCTCGGCATAAGCAAGACCCGGAGCGGAACAGCTGGGTGCTGCCAGGGCGTAAAGGGACCGACCGGGACACCGGCTGCAGGGAGAGAGGATCCAGGCCTGTATCCACATGGGAAGTCATCATCCCCCCGTATCGTGTCCTCTCCTTCCCCCCATTCCTAGAAGGAGATCCCACCACCCTGCCTCCGTGCAAGATGTCTTTCTGCTGCAGAAAAACTATAAATAGTGCCTAAACCCTTTGGGGGCTTTGCCGCTCTCTGAGATATTTATAGCTGGAGGCAAACTCCGACTGCGCTTGCTGGGACCAGCTGGAATTGCACCGGGAGAGGCAGGATCTGGCCTCTGCTTCCAGCAGGGAAGCAGGCACAGGGGTGAGCATCCCACCTGGCAGCCAGGATCAGCCCCAAAAACAACAATCTGCTCAACTTCCATGGGACAGAAGGTGCAGGGTGCTCACCCACCAAGGGTCAGGGGCTTTTGGGGAAAGATTTGGAGTTTTTTGGCCAAACCTGGAGCAAAGAGGATGAGGTGCAGAGCTGAGAGGCTCAGGCACAGCCCAGCTGCTGATCTGCAGCTCCTGTCCAAAAAACCAGCCACCCAACCCATTTCACCAAGACCATTTCCCAGGGGATGAGGAATCCACCCCACGGGGCCCCTGGCCTGCTCTGAGCATCCGAAGTGAAGCAGAAGGGAAGAAGCTGTCCCTTCTCCCAAAACCTCGGCGTCCAGCCCTGCTTCTCTCCCGCACTCGGCTGGGGGAGGGCTTGCACAGCCTAATTGCTGGCAGCTTGTCCTCCTCACGTCCTGACTTTAATACAGTCCGTCAGGCAAAACACTCCGGCTGAAGGAAGGAAAATAAGGAGGGAGAGGGATGGGGAGGGGGATGCCCGGCTGCCTGCGGTCAGCAGCCATTTCCTGAGCTGGGGGATGCAAAAATCCTGCTGGAACAAGGGGCAGGTCGGTAGTGTGGGGGCTTTGCACCCCAATCCTGCCCGATGGAAAGCAACTGCTCCCTTCCCTGTCCCAGCATCGCCAGCAGCACGAAGCTGGCCAGCATGGATTCAGTAATGCTTTTTATCCAGGAGTTACGGCACTGGAATAGAATCATAGAATCTTTTTGGTTGGAAGGGGCCTTTAGGATCATCAAGTCCAACTGTTATCCCAGCACTGCCGAGTCCACACTAACCCATGTCCCTCAGCACCATGTCTGGCCAGCTTTTATTTAAAAGAGAGATTTATTATCTCCAGGGATGGCGACTCCACCGTTTCCCTGGGCAGCCTGTTCCAATGCTTGATAACCCTTTCGGTGAAGAAATTTTTCCTAATATCCATTCTAAACCTCCCCTGGAGCAACTTGAGGCTGTTTCCTCTTGTCCTGTCGCTTGTTACTTGGGAGAAGAGACCGACCCCCACTCACTACAGCCTGCTCTCAGGTAGCTGTAGATGCACGGCCCTGGCGGAATTTCCCTGGCTGCAGACGTGTTCTTTGCTGGCGCTGGCGAGAGCCAACAGGGAGTTTGGAGCTGGGTCTGAAGGGAAAAACTCCATATTTGGGTTCCCAAGACCCTCTCCCATTCTGCTGGGTGCTTCATGGCCCCAGCCAGATCCTCAGCCTCGCACCCGGTTGGTGGGACCAGCAGCCAAAAAACTCCTTGGAAAAAAAAAACTCCAAACAAACGAAAACAAACACAAAACCAGCTAGAAATAAACCCTTTTTACCAAATATTGTGTTGGAATCTATACAGAGGAGCCCATGGGGTTGCTTTTCCCCAGTCCCTTTGCTGGCGCTTTTAACTCAGCACAAAACTTGGGTGCCCAAGGGCTGCATGGAAGCATCCCAAGGAGACAGTCCCAGGCGTTTAGACCCAAAAAGTCACTGTTTAGACCCAAAAACTCGCTCCTCTGGCAGGAGGGAAGCAGGACTCAGTGCTATTCCTTCCTTCAGCCCCAGCCAACCCGCGCCTGCTGCCTTCCTTCTACAGCTGGTGTAATTCCAACTTCCTCTCGGGTCGGGACACATTTGAAGCTGGAGTGCTGCATCCAGAGCCCAGCCAGGCTTTTCTTTCCAC